>CM033641.1:102359346-102421951 GCA_019512145.1 Engystomops pustulosus | reverse complement strand
TGTATATAGTGATTACTGTGGGCTGTATATAGTGGTTGCTGGGGGGCTGTATATAGTGCTTACTGGGGGAGCTGTATATAGTGGTTGCTGGGGGAGCTGTATATAGTGATTGCTGGGGGAGCTGTATATGGTGGTTGCTGGTGGAGCTGTATACAGTGATTGCTGGGGGAGCTGTATGTAGTGATTACTGGGGGAGCTGTATATAGTGGTTGCTGGGGGAGTTGAATACAGTGATTGCTGGGGGAGCTGTATACAGTGATTGCTGGGGGAGCTGTATACAGTGATTGCTGGGGGAGCTGTATGTAGTGATTGTTACTTGGTAATATGTTGTCCCCCTCTTTGATTAAAGAGCATATAAAACCCAAATATTGGCTGGACACTGTGGGGTTCTTTAGATGTGGATCAAGACAATGTCGCACATGCACATTTATTACACCCACCAAATCTTTCAGGAACACATCGGGTGACAGAAACTTCAATATCAAGCAACATCTCACCTGCAATAGTTTTGGTGTCGTTTATATCATCCGTTGTACTTCTTGTAATATGATGTATGTGGGTTGTACCACAAGAAAATTTAAAATTAGATTGTTGGAACACATTAATGATGTCACTAACAATCAAAACAGGAACATCAGCGGAGCGTCAGTCCATTTCCGTGATTTACATAACAGATCAGTGAGTGCACTCACTGCCTTTATTATCGAGAAAACCCATGTCCCCAAAAGGGGAGGAGATTTGAGGAGACTACTTTTGAACAGGGAGGCCTATTGGATCATGATTTTGAACACTGCATCACCCTCGGGTATGAATGTTAGAAACGAATTAATATTACATTACTAATGACATGTTCCAGTGGGTCTCTCGCTTGTATCTTCATCTTCCTCTTTGTCTCCCCCTAGAATACCTGGGTTTTCTCTTTCTATTTTGTATATTACTATTATCTACAAAAGCATTTTTGTCACTGGTTCTATTATGCTCACTTTATTGTAAAATGAATTTTATTAACCGTCTATTGTTTTTAAATCTGCTGTTAAAAATTTTTTTGGACCTGGTTTCTCATGACCACTTTTCTCCCAGAGGCTTCACTTTGCATTAGAGTCAATCCTCCCTTCCCATTTTACTTATTTGGGCAGGTTATTGGAACCGCTGCCACGCATTTTCTGATCGTTCTTAGCGTCAGTGTTGCCTTGGAAGCACAGTGGTCACCTGATCAGTCTAGCCCTGCCTCCCTATCACATGACTTTGTTGTCAAGGAGTTGCTGACGCCGGCTTAACTCGGTCAGATTAGACACTCCTCTTACTGACCGGAACAGGTTGTAACCTCGAGAACCATTGGTCCCAGCTGATATAAATTAATGTTTTTCAATACTTTTTGTTATCCATGACTAAGGACGCAACAAGCGTCTGAAACGCGTTGGATTCACATGATGTATTTGCCTGCTTTTAATGTGATCTAAATAAAGAACCTATTTTACTACAACACCGTCTGAATATTGGTGGATTCGAGCTGGAGAAAACAATTTGCATCATATATCTGTTGCCAAAGGGCCTACTGAAACCTGGAGTCGACCCTGTCACCTGTCCTCCAGCCTCTTCCTGTGGCCCCCTGTCCTCCAGTCTCCTCCCGTGGCCACCTGTCCCGCCTCCTTTTTTGTTCTCCAGCCTCTTATCCTCCAATGTGGCCTCCTCTACCTGTGGCCCCCTTTCCTCCAGTGTGGCCCCCTGTTACTAAACAAATGCTATTACTTACCTTCTGTCGTTACCCAGCAAGAGTCACTTCCTCTTCACCGGCGTGCATAATTAGCATACGATGGAGTCAGAAGTAGCTTCTGTAACGCATAAAGGAGCCACCGAGGCTCATTAGCATGATTGTAAAATATTTTTTTTTCTCCAAAACTATGCCATGAGATGAAAATGGAGGAATGGATCATGTTTCAGGGAACTCATACCAGTGTGTATGTGTGCTTGGCAGGGGCGTCAACAGGTAAATTCCTCCCCACTCATCACAATCTGTGTCCTAGATCATGAAGAGAAAGTGTGCACTTGGCACTGCTTTCCCTGCAGGACATGTTTTGATGTCATGATCACATGACCTGCAAAGGAAAGCAGTGCACAGAGCTTCACTACCTCATTCTAAACGACACCCATTGTCCCACCCACAAGCATAGTATAATATCGACCTTGATGGTCCCCACACAGTACAATGCCCCTTACTTGGCCACCCCCGGTCTGCTCCCCATGGACCCGTTTAATACCCCCTTATGAAAATCTTCAACCTTTAAAACCCCTCTTTCATTTTATCCTCATCTCCCTTTACATTTGGTTTTCAGCTTTTATTTATCTGCCCAAACTTACACATGATCTATCTGTATTCCTACCCTTCCCCTCCTCACATGGTGTGCTCCGTACTCCATCCCCGCCTCCTCTAGCCTCCTGTCCCCAGCCTCCACCTGTCCCCTCCAGTCCCCACCGTCCCCTCGAGAATCTTCTGTCCTCGCACCTCGCCCCTCCACCTTCCAGCATCCTCCCTGTTCTTCCAGCCTCCTCAGCATTCCTCCCTGTCATCCACCTCCTCATTTCCTGTCCTCCAGCCTCCTCTTCCTGTCCTCCCAGCCTCCTCCACCCCCCACCCCCCCCCCCCCCCCGGCCCCCCCCCCCCCCCCCCCCCCCCCCCCCCCCCCCCCACCCCCCCCCCCCCCCCCCGCCCCCCCCCCCCCCCCCCCCCCCCCCCACCCCCCGCCCCCCCCCCCCCCCCCCCCCGCCCACCCGCCCCGCCCCCCACCAACCCCTGTCCCCCTCCTCCTCCACCTGTCCTCCAGCCTTCCTCCTCGTGTCCTCAGCTCACCTGTCCCCAGCATCCTCCTCCTGGTCCCTAGCCTCCACCTGTCCTCCAGCATCCTCCTCCCTCCCAGTCTTCCAGCCTCCTCAGCATCCTCCGCCTGTCCGCCAGCCTCCTCCTCCTTGTCCCCCAGCCTCTCCACCAGCATCCTCCTCCTGTCCCCAGCCTCCACCCTTGTCCTCCAACCTCCTCCTCCTGTCCCCACCTCCACCTGTCCTCCAGCCCTCCTCCTCCTGGTCCCCCCTCCCCACCTGTCCTCCCGCCTCCTCCTCCTGTCCCCAGCCGTGCCACCTTTCCTCCGCATACTCCCCCTGTCCCCAGCCGTCCACCAGTCCTTCTAAGCATCCTCCCGCTTCTGTCCCCCGTATCTCCTCCGTTTCGCCCCAGCCTCCTCCTCCAGCCTCCTCCTCCTGTCCCCACCTCCACCTTTCCTCTCCTCAGCATCGATCCTCCCTTTCCCCTCCTCCTCCTGCGTCCTTCAGCCTCCCTTATCCTCCTTTCCTCCTTTCCCTCCCTCCCTCTCCTTTCCTACGCATCCCCCCTTTCCTGTCCCTCCATACTCCTTCCTCCCTCTTCCCTCGCTGTCTCCTCCGTTCGCCCACGACATACGCTCTCCTTTCCTCACCTTCTTCCTCCGATCCTCCTCCTTTCCTCTCCGCAGTTTCCATCCTCCCCCCTCATCCCCCGTTCGTGTTCCTCTCCCGCGCACCCCCTCCTCCTTCGCCTCCCTCACGCCTTCTCTCTATTCCCTCCTGTAGCCTTTTGTCCCCCCCAGCCTCATCCTACTCTTGTCCTCCACCCTCCTCCTGTCCTCCATCGCCTCCAGCATAGCGTCCCCCAGCCTCCTCCTGTCCTCCTCCAGTCCTCCAGCAAGCAGCCCTCATCACCCCGCCCAAACAAAAAAAACCACCTCCTGTCCTCCTGCCAGCCGTCCTCCGGTCTCCAGCGCCTTCTCCTCTATTCCTTCTCATGTAGCCTCCTGTCACCACACCTCCTCCCTGTCCTCCGCAGTTTACTCCTGTAGCCCTCCGCCTCTCCTTTCCTCCTTCAGCCTCCTCCAGCAGCAGCATCCTGCTGTTCTCCAGCAGCCCCAGCAGCCTCCTCCTGTCCTCCAGTAGCCTCCTCCTGTCCTCCAGCACCCCCAGCAGCCTCCTCCTGCCCTCCTGCAGCCCCAGCACCCTCCTCCTGCCCTCCCGCAGCCTCCTCCTGTCCTCCGAAAGCCTTCTTCTCCCATCTATTCTTCTCCCTTTATCCTCCTGATCCCCTAGCTCCTCCTCTTTCCCCCCCCGCCTCCTTGCCGTCCTCCAGCACTCCTACTGCTGTAGGCCTCCTCCTGTCCTCCAGAGGCCCCCAGCAGCTCCTCCTGTCCCTCCTTCAGCCTCCTCCCTGCCTCTTCTTTTTCCTGTGGCCCCCTGTCCCCTGGTAGTAAATAAAAAAACCTCAGTTTCTTACCTTACCTTGTTCCCCCGCAGTCATTCAGTCTTCTCCAGACTCAAGTCCGACGGACTCATGGAGGGGGCGTGGTCAGCCAAGGGCAGAGCTACCTCCTCACATGACTCATGCAGACATCATGTGAGGAGGTAGCAGGGGCTGGTCCCGCCTCCTTGTGGCCCTCATGCCTCAGCTGCTCTGCAGCTCTAAACTGCGGGTCTGGAGGAGGGGGGACAAACCGTGAAAGTGGACAGACCCCAGGACATTTTCCCATCCGGCCCTTGCAACTTAACAGAGCCCAAAAAAAAAACGGCACTGTCACGTGAAACCGGGACTGTTGGGAGGACATGTAAATGCAAGGTAAGTGGGAACGCTGCCTTACATTATGGGGGAGAGTGTTTTCCGCGTGGAGCCAGGCCCAGAGATCTGGGGTTGGGGGCCCACATAGTCTGTATATAAGGGAATCCCATAGGGGGCTGTATTTTAATTCATCCATATGGTGTGAGGGGGCTATAAAATAACCATGAGGTGTATGTTTGGTGTGATAAACTAGGAAACAGGAAACCGTTTTTGTTTCAGAATTGTTCTCTGTCAACAGGCCCACCTGAAACTGGGACCCGACCTAGGGAAATCTGTCAGGGAACCAAGATGTTTGGACACTTGAGATGCTGGGGCTTAATGGAGACGATCAAGGACATGTCAGCTGCAAGCACTGAATGTAACAGTAGGGTTTTTCTTCTTGTTTGTCCTGTCAGCTGTATTACCATCCTTATTGGCACAACCAAGGTTTGGGGTAAGTCTGTGCAGCAGTGGGCTCACTGTAAGTTTGATCATATGCATTGGGTCCTGTGCCCCGACTCTTTTACCCCCTAAACTCCCCTGGTGCTTGGTGTACAAATACTCCTGCACCCTTGTAGAGAATTCCTTCACTCATGAATGTGAACAGGAATGTACAAAATGTCACTTAGTTAAAAAGACTTTCTAATGGATGCCCATATATAGCTGCTGACAACAGTATCTTCTCTCATAATCAACTCCATATGGTTTTAGCGCCCTTAGACCATTTCCTCATAAAGAGGCGACTGTGTGATTCTATATTAATGAAGGCTCCACCTAGTGTCCTCCTAGATATGCGGGGGGTGGCAACATGTCATCATCATGTATATTCCATTGCATGAATCCAAGACCACTTCTATTGAAATCAGTATCATAAGCACATTTTAGGCATGGATCATAGATAGGAGAGAGTTCATGTTTGTTGCAACATTTCACACCAACATTTTTTTCCCGTTTACAATTTTATTTTTTATCATTCATACATAATACAAAATACCAAAACAAAAAAAAAAACAACCTATTTCATAGCCTTATCCAAGCTTTCACCTCCCTCTCACCCCTGGTAAGGAGAACAAAAAATGTAAAGATTGAACAGCGTTTGTGATAAATGTTTTGTAGAGATTAGTTACAATTTTACCCATATATTTTCAATATCATTCCTGAACGGTTTTCTAGACTCTGCTTCTGAATTTTAATATGAGCTTAAAGAAAAATCTCACGAACAGGATGAAGGATTGTAAACCAAAGCACACTGCAACTGTTTCGGGTGCTCCTCTGCAAAATCTGCTCTTCTTTACTCTTTTTTTTATGCCCTGGTTTAAGAAAAAAAAAAAGGATTTAAAATTATGCAAATGCCGGAGGGCTGATTACAGCTATTGAGCTGGGACCCCAAACTGACTCATTGCATAATTGTAAAAAGCCGTTTTTTGTGAAACCAAATCCTGCTAGAGGGGGACACACACTAGTATATTAGTGTGCTTGGTTTACAGCCTTCATCCTGGTGGTAGATGTCCTTTAAAATTGTTTACTTCCTCGATAGAAAAACACAGGGTCCATTGTCTTTGGATGTCATTTACTGGAATTTTCGTAATATGGAAGTCCTTGAACAAGAGCGATCGCCTGAACGAGAAATGGGTAAAAATAAAGTAACAAATAATTTTATAATAATAAATAAAAGTCCCATAATCGCCCCAGTTACACGTACAATGCAATATGTCAGAATAAACAACAAAACACCCACAAACACTTACATATTTGGTGTCACCCGCCTCCGCGTCAGTATTAAACTATACAATAAATCTAAATCATATGAACCTCTCTGAACCCGTAAACAAAAAAAAACCCACGAAAGACTTCCCTTAATATACATTTTTCATCAACACCATCACAAAAAATGTTTAAAAATTTGTCAAAAAAGTTTATGTGCTTTAATTATGATACGCCTGAAAAGAAAAACTTTTTTCACAAAAAATAAGCCCTCAACCATCTCTGTCAATAGAAATTTTAACAGAATGATGGCCCTGAAACGTTGTCACTAGTAAACATGGATGTTTCTCCGATATTGGTTTTCTTCTTAGTCAAATTGATAAGAAAAGCTATATAAATGAGGTAGCACTGTATCGTAGTGAACCAGAGAATAAAGATAAAATATTAGGTTTTACTTTGCCATCAGCCTGGGGGGGGGGGGGGGTGTACGTGCTACAATCCAAAATAAAATGTTTTGTTTGTGTCCACCTTTTAACTAGTTAATTAATATCTCATGAATAGCTCTAGACACCCCCAAAAAATGCTTATCCATTCTTGTATCTCATTCCCAATAATCGCCTCATATTGTTGCATTAGCAAAAAAAACACACAATGGAGCAGATTTATCACGGTGTCCTGCAAGTCAAATATTTCCAGTTGCCATGGCAACAATCACAGCTCAGCTTTCATTTTACCATGCTCATGATATTTTAAAGGGGAGCTCTATCTGATTGGTTCCCATGGGCAACTGGAAATATTCTTCTTTCAGACAGCTTGATAAATCTGCCCCAATGTATTATACAATGTGACACTACAAAGCGCTGCCTTTGAATACTATGCTCGGCCGAAGAGGAGCTGTATACAGTGATTGCTGGGGGAGCTGTATGTAGTGATTGTTGGGGGAGCTGTATATAGTGATTGTTGTGGGAGCTGTATATAGTGATTACTGTGGTCTGTATATAGTGGTTGCTGGGGTGGCTGTATGTAGTGATTACTGGGGGAGCTGTATATAATGGTTGCTGTGAGAGCTGTATATAATGATTACTGGGGGGCTTTATATAGTGGTTGCTGGGGGAGCTGTATATAGTGATGTCTGGGGGAGCTGTATATAGTGATGTCTGGGGATGCTGTATATAGTTATTGCTGGGGAGCAGTATATAGGGATTGCTGGGGGAACTGAATATAGTGGTTGCTGGGGGGCTGTATATAGTGGTCGCTGGGAACTGTATATAGTGATGTCTGGGGGCTGTATATAGTGAATATTGGGGACGCTGTACAGTCATAGCCAAAAGTTTTGAGAATTATACAAATGTTAATTTTTACAAAGTCTACTGCATCAGGTTTTATAATGGCAATTTGCATATACTCCAGAATGTTAAAAAAGCTGATTTATGATTACTGTGGGGCTCTATATAGTGGTTTCTGGGGGAATCTGTACAGTGGTTTGCTGGGGGAGCTATATATAGGATTTTGGGGAGCTTGATATAGTGATTACGTGGGCTGACTATAGTGGTTGCGAGGGGGCTGTATAATAGTGACTTACTGGGGGAGCTGTATATAGTGGTTGCTGGGGGAGTTGAATACAGTGATTGCTGGGGGAGCTGTGACAGTGATTGCTGGGGGAGCTGTATACAGTGATTGCTGGGGTGAGCTGTATGTAGTGATTGTTGGGGGAGCGTATTAGTGATTGTTGGGGGAGCTGATATAGATTTACTGGTAGTCTGTATATAGTGGTTGCTGGGGTGGCTGTATGTAGTGATTAGGTTTTTTGACTTGTTTTCTCACAGTTTTCTCTTAGTTAATGGGGACAAACGTGGACCGTAGGACTGATATCTCTATTCTCCCTCGATACCCCTCGACAAATTGAATGTCATTGACCCAATGGGGACTCCTTGGAGCACTTCCTTTGGAAACATCTCTCCCAATTTGGAGGCCAGATCTGACTTGGATACCTGGGACAATATCTCATTGATACAAGTTGTCATGAAAGGGTGTGTAGATCGGGTGAAGAGAATCGAGAGAGAAATGCAAAAAAATGATTTTAGACTCTCGGTAAAGACTACGTATTTTTGAAAACTGTTTGTGCCTCTTTCCCAGCTAACCTGTACCACACTGGGGTATTATTCTGTAGCAAGTCCATGAACCTGCTTTTTCTTTTAGCTCTGAGACCAAGAATTTATGCTTCTACTAAATACTTACTAACACGTGTCTTTTGACGATAAAATTCTCAGGTCCTTCATATGCATGTAATTCAATTAGTTACATCTTTTTATCCTTGGTCAAAATAACTCGTGAGCTGCTCTCACCTTATGTGTCACATAAATAGGAGCCCCGCCGTCCCTTTTCGTTCTATAATTATGAGAAAATAAAATTATCTTTTTTTATACCAACATGTTGTATCTAGTCATGGCTCTCTGGGTGATAATACTTCTTTATACGGAACCAATCAAAACACTTAGTCGTGCACAACCCCTTAATGCTCTACTTGGGTCTATAATAGATTTTTTTAATTCTTCTTCTTGATTGGTTTTATAAAACTACCCTGTATTACACGTTTCCAAACCAAACATTTTTTTCACCTCTTGGTATTGTTTATTACTTGATGGTTGCGCTAGTAATCATATATTTCACGTTGATTGACAAGGTATATACATTACCCTTGTGGGCTTGTTCGTATGGTCTCCACTTAATGTCACTTTTTCACAATTATGGTTTTGCTTGGGACGCATTGCGCATAATTCGTAGTTCTATTCATCTGTTACCAGCATGCTATTCACTGACTGAGCACATAAGTGCTTAATACCTCTTTCACATCATCATTATTTAGTACTTGCACATGTGCGCCTAGTTTAGTCGTTTATTCAATGTTTACTGCACGCGTGCGCCCATTTTGCGCCTTCCACCATGGTGCGCCACGGCGCCGATTGTATGAACGAGTACGCATGCGCATAAGTGACCAGGGCTACTTTACAATTATCGTTGCCGGCGGACAATATTCTAGCGCCATGCGCGAGCTTTTACTGATCTCGTGGACCTCGCATGCCTTTACACACAGGTTGCTCACACTTAGGAGACGCCAGCGATTGGAGGGCTGGGTTTCTGGGGACATTAGTAAGGTAGGCTCCACGGGTCAAGAAGGCACTTACCCCTGAGGAAGTCGCAATCAAAGCGACGGAACGCGTTGGGTGCCTTCGGCCACGGGTCTGTGATCTATCCGAAAATACCGGGTTTTCTCTGTCCAATTTTCTATTTTGGATATTACTATTATATACAAAAGCATTTTTGTCACTGGTTCTATTATTGCTACTTTATTGCGTAAAAGACTTTATTACCGTCTATTGTTTCTAAATAGGCTGTTAAAAAAATTTTTTGGAACTGGTTTTTCATGACCACTTTTCTCACAGAGGCTTCAACTTTCATTAGAGTCAAATCCCCCTTCCAATTTTACTTATTTGGGGCAGGTTATTGCGATGTCGCCCACGCCAAAATTTGTTCTGATCGTTCTTACGTTGTGTTGCCTTGGAGCACAGTGGTAACATGATCAGTCTAGCCATGCCCTCCCTATCACATGAATTTGTTGCCAAGGAGTTGGCTGAAGCAGGCTTAACTCGGTCAAGATTAGACACTTCTCTCACTGACCGGAACAGGTTGTAACTCGAGAACCATGGTCTCAGCTGATATTAAATTAATGTTTTCATACTTTTTTTATCCAGACTAAGGCCGCAAACAAGCGTCTGAAAACGCGGTGATTCACATGATGTATTTGCCTGCTTTAATGTGATCTAATAAAAGAACTATTTTACTACAAAAACACGTCTGAATATGGTGGATTCGAGGCCTGGAGAAAACAAATTTGATCATATGCCACCACGCCAAGCGAGGGGGCGATTTTCCCATGCTTCTCCACCATTGACGGGACTCACGCGGGTAAAGAAAAAAGCTGAGATCCATTTGCTATCAACTGTGATCTAATCCTCCCTCCTACCAATTGCGGCTTTAATGATTTAGGAACTTTTGATGGGTTTGGGCCTCGGCTCTGTTTTTGAATGTATCGCGATACCTTGCTCCCTTGCCACACTCTTTTGGCTCTACCAATAGGTTTAATTCTGTCCTGGGCTTTGTGCAGGATCATGGACTACTTTGACGCATTTGCATTTTGACCTATTTCTCCCATTTCTCAGAGGCAGCAATTAGGACAGAGTTTTTCAGGGTAAATTCCCATTTTTCTTCTTGTGAGGGTATGGCACAATCCACACATTCTGTGTTGACCTAGCTGGGCGCCCCGTATGTGGGTATGCGGGCAACCTGACTCTGACCCAATTTGTTGTCTTGATAAGGTTTTTGCTTACACTTTAAAATGTTTTAATCATGCTTGTAGGATCTTTGATCATTGTATATGAATTGTAATTAAAGTTTATTGATTTTTTAGACTTTACACACTTACCTTTTTCTTTTTTGGGTTCAATTTTGCTTTAGTGTGTTGGCCCACCTAAAACAATGACTCTGGCATGAGATCACGCTTCCACATTGTTTGGTTTAAAATGTATGCCTAGTGATTACGGGGGGAGATTGTAATATAAGGTTGCTGTGAGAGCTGATATATAATTGATTACTGAGGGGGCTGATATAGTGGGTGCTGGGGGAGCTGTATTAGTGATGTCTGGGGGAGCTGATATATGTGCTGTCTGCGGGATGCACGTATATAGTTATTGAATGGGGAGACAGTTTGTATATAGGGATTGCGCGGGGGGAACTGAATATAGTGGTGCTGGGGGGCTGCCTATAAGTGGTCGCTGGAGAACTGTATATAGTATGTCTGGGGGCCTGTACCTATATAGTGAATATTGCTTTCGGGACGCGGTACAGTCATAGCCAAAAGTTTGAGAATTATATCAAATGTAAGTTTTACAAAGTTTACTGCACAGGTTTTATAATGGCAATTTGCTTATACTCCCAGAATGTAAAAGAGTGATCAGCCGTAACAGGCCCAATCACTTGCAAAGTTCAATATTTGCCTAAGAAAATGAACTGTCCCCCCAAAAACACATTTAAACTTCATTGACAGGCCTGCCTAAAAGGAGCCAGCTAACATCATTTCAGTGATTGCCCCATAACACAGGTGTGGGTGTTGAAGAGGACCAGGGCTGAACTAGACAATCTGTCATGAATTAAGTAAGAATCACACCATTGCGACACTTGAAACGGAGGCTGGTGCCTTGGCCATCATTGCTTCTCTTATGTTAACCATGGGATTATCCTAAAGAAACACGTGCAGTCATCATTGCACTGCACAAAACTGGCTAACAGGAAAGAGTATCGCATCTAAAAAAAATGCCCACTCAGTCAACCAACTACCGCCCATCACCATTTGATTGCTGCTTTCCCTGTCTGGACTAAATTCAATGCGGCCAACAAAAAGAAGGGCTGAATAAAGGGAGGCACCAATACCAAGGACTTAACCACCCTGTTCATGCGCGGATATCCCCCTTACATACCACCCTGGCTGCATCTGAAGGTGTTAATTAAACTCCATTGTTTACTCCTCCCCTTATTCAATCCTTCAGCCGTTGATACATTTTCGCGACTGGTAATGGTTTTATGCAGCATTATTCCTTTATTAAATAGTTATTCATTAATATATTTAGGCCCTTTTAGAGTATGCGACCATTTACAGCACTTTTATCTCATTGTGTCACCTTTTTTCTCAATAATTTTTTATTTTGAGCTACGCCCTTCATTCCATAGTTTCAGTGACCGTTTTGTTACTCTTTCCTTATATTTCCTTCCACCTATATATGTACTATTCTATCGTCATCACGTCTATTCATAGTTTTATTTAAAGAGTGTGATAAATTCCCCCATAGATTGTATAATGGAAAAGACGATAAAGTAAAAAGCTAAAAAAAATATAAAACTTTTTGAAACTATTGATGGCAAAGAAATTATTTATTTATTTATTTCATTTTGTGTTTATGAATAAAATGAATCAGTACATAAAGCCTTTATTAAATTTAGTATTAGACATACACATTTCTAGGAAACATAATTTCATGCAAAGGTTGCTATAAACAACTGTCACTCTTTATGTGAAGTACTCACATAGGGCAGGCGCAAATCTCTGCTTGGTAAATAGCAATATAGTCTGCAGAGTTTCGCTCTATATTGCTACTGTTGGTGGGTTGTCTAATATCGGATGCTTTACATGTTTGCTGCATGGAAATGGTCAAGTCTGCTGTGCAACAATAAGTAGCTGAACAGTGGTCACAGTTGAGATAAAAAATGTTGAATGAATCAGAGTGAAGATCTTCATGTGGCGGGCAAGTTCATAATGTTAGCATGCAGAGCGCTCTTATATTTAGAGCTTCAGTCTCTTAACATTTTATGAACTTTTTAATTAGGATGTTGCCTAGTAATGTAAACTCAAAGATCATACATTTCATACTATTAATATGATTTTCAATGCTGTAGAAGGGAGTAATATATGTATCTAGATGAAGTGTCTGATGTTAATACCAGGCTGTCTATAAAGAGATTAGAGAAGCTTGTGCAATAATTATTCTAAATGTGTGTGAACTCAGCATGCAACATTCCAAGTCCATGTAGACAACCTGTCGTGAAAGCTAAACCCTTCCATGCTATGTATGCTTGGTTCGTAGCACCGGCCCTTTCACACAAAGACCCTGTTATAGCCACTATTCATCATCCACTGTGATAAATCAGTAGACTGTGTCACAACTGATATAACGGGCTTGGACGATTTCATTTTCGGTCTGCGTCCATTTGATAAAAGCTCGTAAAGTGGACCTATAAGAATGTACATATGCATCTCAATAAATCAAATATTGATAATAAAACTTTTTTGTCACTAATTCAATCCTCGAACCTCATTTAGTATATTATGTTAATGTTGATGATTAGGACTATGAAGAGTATTCAAACTTTAACAAAAAATTTTGAACACAGAATTAATAATAGCATTAATAACACAGGAATCACCGTGTTTGATTGGCCAGCAAACTTGCTTGTCCTTAACCCCTAGAGAATCTATGTGGAAAGATTGAAAGAGGTGAGACTCCCGCCCTAACAATGCAGATGCGCTAAAGATTTTATCAAAAGCAACCTGGCCTTCCGTAACACCTCTGCAGTGCATCAGCCAGATCGCCTCCAGTAATTTGTGCCAAAGGAGTCCAGACCAAATATTGAGTGAAATTACTGTACATACTTTTCATTTTGCCAGTATTTCTATTTGAACTTTTTTGCAGTTGACCTTATATAACTATTCACCATATCATCCAATATTAAAGCTCAATAAACATTGAAGTTCTCTCGTGTTTGTAATGACCCTAAATATAGAAGGATATATCTTTGATGGAGAGAGGGCGCAGAGCTGCAAATGGAGGGATTCTCCATACGGCCAACAACAGGAAGAGGGGGTTTAAAGAACTAGAAATTGATAATTCAAAGCTATTTTTTTACCAAATGAAAAAAAGTGATTACATATTAAAATAATCATATACATTTGTGCTTGTTTCAAAAAAAAGCATGTATTTAACAGCAAAAAAACACCTAATCTAATAGAGGCTAGACAAAACATGCTCCTCGACAAAGCAGCTTAAAGAATTGCCTCATCCCACAAAGGTTATCAGGATATAATATTCTTCTTCCCATTATCAGAAAATGATTTTAGACATCTTTCTTGCTATATCTTCAATCTTAACTAAGCAAAGTTCATTTGTAGAAGAGACAATAACCTCCAGGCAGTTTATTCTGCAGGTGATATCTGAAAGTGATTGAAATATTGTATTCATCATTCATACACAGTTAAGGAACCTACCATTGGGATAGGGCTTATAAGCTGGACATGCCGTGCACCAGCTCAGGGTGAGCTGGTGCCGGACGCTTATCTCGTTGTTTTTAAATAGTTTTAAGTGTTTTAACAGTTTATTAATGTTTATATCCTTACTGGCTTTCCCCACCGGGGTCCGCGCTCCGCGCACCATGTGCGCGTGCATTGAATAGGAAGTGGGTAGCGCGCATGGTGCGCCGAGCGTGGACCCCGGGCGGGAAAGCTAATAAGGATATAAACGCTTAATAAACTGTTAAACACTTTTAAAACTATTAAAAACATAACGGATACTAAGCGCCGGCACCAGTCACCCGAGCTGGGTGCACGCATGTCCAGCTTTAAGCCCTACCCAATGGTAGGTTCCTTTATATCTATCAGACATTTCTATAGCTGACTATATCTGTTACTATGTGTTGTGTCTCAAACGTGACTGAAAAGACACCACCAATCATTTCCAGAAGAGTTTTGCACATATACTTATTGTGCAATGAATATCCCTGTCACGGGTGCTCCTGAGATCCCTGTTGCGGATCGAGGGTACACCCGTGCTCCACTGTGTGGCCTGTCCCGCAGCCCGGACTTACCTCTCCTGGCTCTTGCTGCTGCCTCGGTCCCATCCAGGTTGCATGCCGGCTTCTCCTACTGGGCCGTGCTCTGCCGTCTGCTCGTCCAGACTTGAAGGGCCACCGTACTCCGGATTTGTTCTGCTAAACCAGCCTAGCACTTATAATCCGGCACCTCCCTTCACTCCCTGCCAGATCTTAAGCATTGTTGCAGCTTTGTTTCAGAATGCTACTGCCACGCATGTCCCCGCGATCCATGTCACGGATCGTGGGCACACCCACACTCCTCGCTTTAGCGACATGTATCCCCCATCCCTGGATTTACCTAACCTGGCTCCTGGCTGCGCTTCTGCCATCCAGGGAGCGTGCTCCCGCTGACTTCTCAGAACTTCCTTCTCATTGGCGCTGGTCACTTCTGGGTTTCCTCTATAACCCGGCGGCGGCTCTTCAAGTCTGCCCACTGAAGTGAAAGCCTCCTGTGTGTATCCCGAGGTCCCGTTCCTGTGTGTATCCAGAGGTCCTGTTCCTGTGTATATCCTGTGGTTTGTGTACGGTGGTCCATATCCTGTGGTCCGTGTCTGGTGGTCCGTATCCTGTAGTCCATGTCCGGTGGTCCGTATCCTGAGGTCCATGTCTGGTGGTCTGTATCCTGTGGTCCGTGTCCGGTGGTTCGTATCCTGTGGTCCATGTCCGGTGGTCCGTATCCTGTGGTCCGTGTCCGGTGGTCCGTATCCGGTTGTCCGTATCCTGTGGTCCGTGTCCGATGGTCTGCATTCTGTGGTCTGTATCCTGTGGTCCATATCCTGTGGCCAGAATCCTGTAGTCCAATTCCTGTGGACCGTGTCCTGTTGTCCGAGTCCTGTGCTTCATTCCCGTGCTCCTGTCCAGCGTTACCAGTGTTCCTCTGCGTTCCTGCTGTCATCTCAGGTTGTGACTGTTTCCTGCATTTGTTACCTTGGCTGCCACCGTGGGTCTCATACCATCCCCCGCGGTGGTCCAGTGGGTACACAGACTCTTCCCAAAGAGACTCTCAGATGTTTCGTCCCTCACAAACCATGACAACTACAGGGAACTTCCAAGGTTTCCACACCTCGCTTCCCACAGTAGTTCCTGCTGAAGAAGAAACCCCATCAGCATTTCCAGACGCTCCTGTTCCTCCAGCATTTCCAGACACCTCCATGTTTCCCTGTGTTCCTCCTGCATTTCCAGACGCCTCCGTATTCCCTGTCTTCCTCCTGCATTTCCAGACGCCTCTGTGTTTCCTGTCTCCAGCGTTCCCATACGCTGCTGGTGGCTCCCATCTTCCAGCATTCCCAGATGCCTCCAAGCCACCAACTCTCCTCCCAGGACCTCTCCGCTCCTGCCCGCCTGGGTCCTGTGCCAGCTGCTGCCTGTTGGTTGCCGTGAGTTCCAGCTCATCCTTCCAAGCCGCACTCCTGCTGTCTTCCCAGGCTCGGACTTTGTCCTACATCCCTGTCATCCCTGGCTGCCACTGCGGGTTTAGTCGCACCCGTGGAATGACCTGGTGGCACCCCGCTGCAGCAAGACCATCCCACTTTGCGGCGGGCCCTGGTGAAGACCAGGGTGCCACTTAGACTCCGGTCCTGGGTTGCAGCTAGTACTCTCTCCATCTCCCATGGTGGTCGAGAGGGTGCACTGGTCCACAGACTCCTCCCTCCGGACTCTTCCCATAGAGACTTTCCTCCCAGGTACTCCCAAGTACCTTCTATCGTCTGTGTGACAATCCCAACTAATACGGGCCACAGTTGTTTTGCTAGCACAGATGGTTTTTGAAGCATGGATTACCCAGAACATATCATGGATAGAAATGTTTATATATTGCAGAAGTCAGAATTTGTGCATCCCATAGCCTCTGCAGGCTCAGGGGGCTGTGGCTATTACACACTCCTTAGAGCTTTGCAGAGATGAGATCTTGCACATCTGTGATGTCTCCTATACTGACGGGACATGTGTTCCCTCACCACTGGCTTCAGGGGATGCCTATCGACTTAGGAGACATCAAGGGAGCTCTCGTATTCCCTGAAGCCAGCAATGCGGGAGCTACTGCTTGCACGCTAGAACGTGCCACCAGAATAGGAGACATTATGGATGCACATTTCCAAATACAGTATATGAATGGGCTAGTGTTTCCAGTGTAAAATCTTCGGTGGTGCTCTTACTTTTAGTTTAATACACTTGTTTAAATATATACAGGCCTCAAAAGAGATAGGAGTAGGCACTCACCCTTTTAGATTTGTTAAAAGGCGACCTTAATTCCATTATTCTTAAAAGGATTTTGTGACCATACAGGGGAGAGGGGGTACATATAGCAGGAGCGTGTCTTTGGGACAACTCGTTTCGTGCTAACACAGCGCTTCTACGTATATGTTCCCCCTCTCCCCTGTGTGGTCGCAAGAACTTTTAAGAATAAGCATCTTCTAACAAATCTAAAAGGGTGAGTGCCTACTTCTATCTCTTTTGAGGCCTGTATTATGGGCTCCAAGGAGTGTGTAATGGCCATAGCCCCACAGCTTGCAGAAGCCATGGGACGCCCATAGTAGCTCCTGCACTTAATTTGCATATATTTTAAAACTACAATTTTACAGACATACATTGGAATATAAGATACAACTTCTGGATGACGCTGGCCAGGGTAATCTGCTACTGGATCTACTTTGGTAAATAGATTCCAGATGGTAGATTACCTTTAAGATTTTTACAGATTTTATATAAATATATAATTATCCAGGAGGGGAATAAATATTTGAGATGCAGTGACCATACCATACTACAGGGGCCCCCTGTACATAACCCCCTCACATGTGCTTGTGCTAATAACAAACTGACAGTGTATACAGCTACAGAAACCACAGGAGAAACCCCTACTTTTTCCCTCCAGTGACTGCAGGTGACGCATCCATCTTCTCCATTAGACATCACCACATCTTATGTTCCCCATTGTCCCTACATCTTGGACAGTGTTATCCTCCCCACACAGCTACCCTCAGTAGGTAATGTGCCCCCACACAGCTACCCTCAGTAGGTAATGTGCCCCCACACAGCTACCCTCAGTAAGTAATGTGCCCCCACACAGCTACCCTCAGTACAGCCCCCCCTGTAGGTAATGTCCCCCACACATCCCCACTTACCTCAATGATGCAGGTCTATGTGTTCACTGTGGCAGGTCATGTGACCATGACATCATCACAGGTCCTTCAGAGTATTATTCCTCCAGAGGCTGCAGCCCCTGCTGGGGAAAACAGTGACTGCACTCCTTCTCATCACGATCTGTGGAGATCGTGATGAGAAAGAGGAGGATGCGCAGGGGAGATCCGGGGCTCGAGCCAAAGGATCTTTTGACCTAGCGACGCCCCTGCCATACTACCAATGTTAAAATGTGCCTTCCTCATAATGACCGAAAGTGGCTTTAATTGACTTTTAAATTGAATTGCTTTCTTTTTAACAAATGTAAAATCTATGTTTTTTTCAATTGATTCAATTTCTGAAATATTTATAAAAATTGACCATTTACTTTAGTTTTACAAATGACTCAGCTGGCATAATCCCTTTTTCTAAAGTCTATGAAATGTTTATTTAGTTTGGGACTTACTTACCTAAGTTGACATAAATCAGTCCCTTTGCTTCAGAAAACCTGGTAATGTTTAATTTCATGTGCTAATCCCATTGGGAGAGCCAAACTAAAGTCCAGCAAGGCTTTTAGAAGGTTTTAAGTCTTAAAATCACCTGTAAGTGGTAAGAATTATAATAACATTAAGTAGCTTTTGTGAAAAAAGAGACTGATTTATACAAATAATCCTATTAATAAATGTTTGTTAAAAGTTAAAGTGTGTTTATGTTATAATAATTGGATCAATCAATAAAATATACCTGAAAATCTATTTGTTGTGCAGCAGCTAAACACCTTTTAGATAATGTTCCTTTTATGGCATTATTGAGAAAATTAGCCCCAAAGAGTGATATAAAATGTCTGTATAAAGTCAAAAAGACTTAAGCACGGAAATAATTTGTTGGCTCAGATTGTCCCCTTTGCTGTAATTGACGTTCCTGCATCCATGAACATCATTTATCAAATCTCATGAAGTCAGGTGAATGATGTCAATCACAAGGAGAGCTGGACTTCAATGCTACACTCTCCGCCTCTATCACTTTATACAACCATTTTTTCTTTTACTTCATGGTTTATTTTTTGGATAATGCCACCACACTGGACCATGAAAGAGACATTATTTGAAAGATGTTGAGCTGCTTGACAACATACTGAAAATGATTTACTAGATCAATTTCTGCTGACAGGTTCCCTTTAATTTCTTCCCATACAGGTGCAGAAGGAGACTGTGAGCTTGTCTGTTAAAATACTTTTATTTTCCATAAAATAACAAATAACAACGACAACAAGTGCGACACAATTGTGAAGTGGAAAAAAATTTATTGGCTATTTTAAAATTTTGTAGAAAATAATAAACTGAAAAGTGGGGAGTACAATATTATTCAGCCCCTTTACTTTTAGTGCGGCAAACTCACTCCAGAAGTCAGTGAGGATCTCTCAATGTTGTCTTAAATGACTGATGATGATAAATATAATCTACCTGTGTGTAATCAAGTCTCAAATACACCCGCTCTGTGATAGTCTCAGGGTTATGTTTAACCCCTTAATTGCCGCCCTATCCGCTTTTGATGGCGGTCATTAGGGGTACTTCTTCTGACGCTTCACCTTTCAACGTCGGCAGATCAGAAGAAGAATGCAGGACATAGGGTCCTGCTGGTGCCAGTGTCAGACTGTGACATCACAGCCCAGACCCAGCACTAACATCCGGGATCAGAAAAACTCTGATCCCAGGTGTTTAACTCCTTACACACCATGGTCAATCATGACCACAGTGAGTAAGTTTGTCCTCTGTACAGTCGCAGTACACAGCCATACTCATAGCTACAGTCGCAATACACAGCCATACATGGAGCTACAGCCGCAGTACACAGCCATACATGGAGCTACAGGAGCAGTACACAGCCATACATGGAGCTACAGCAGCAGTACACGGCCATACATGGAGCTACAGGCACAGTACATAGCCATACATGAAGCTACAGGCACAGTACACAGCCATACATGGAGCTACAGCCGCAGTACACAGCCGTACATGAAGCTACAGGCACAGTACACAGCCATACATGGAGCTACAGCCGCAGTACACAGCCATACATGGAGCTCCAGCCGCAGTACACAGCCATACATGGAGCTACATCCACAGTACACAGCTATACATGGAGCTACAGCAGCAGTACATGGCCATACATGGAGCTACAGCCGCAGTAAACAGCCATACATGGAGCTACAGCCGCAGTACACAGCCATACATGGAGCTACAGCCGCAGTACACAGCCATACATGGAGCTACAGAAGTAGTACACAGCCATACATGGAGCTACAGAAGCAGTACACAGCCATACATGGAGCTACAGGAGCAGTACACAGCCATACATGGAGCTACAGCCACAGTACACAGCCATACATGGAGCTACAGCCACAGTACACAGCCATACATGGAGCTACAGCCAGAGTACACAGCCATACATGGAGCTACAGCCGCAGTACACAGCCATACATGGAGCTACAGCCACAGTACACTGTAATATAATAAGATGTTTTCCCAGCAATGATTGGACACAGTTAGGGTGCATTCACACTGCCATTATGGGGAAGCATATATGGCTGCAACCTTGGCTGAATGCTGCAGTTATGTATGAACCTCTATTCTGGCTCTGTCTTATGTTTGATAGAACGTGATTTACACTTCAATTAGGAGAAGTCTGGTAGTCTTTCTTATTACATGAAGGGTGGGCCCCCCAAAAATTTTTCTCTGGTGGGCCTAAGGCACACCAGTCAGGCATTGTGTTAAAGCATTCCGAAGTTGGAACCAATTCTAGTGACACATGTCATATTCAAAAAATTGAGTCTGGTCATTAAACTGAAAACAAGCGTCAGTGACAAGGGGTTAAAGTTCAGAGAGCATCATGAAGACCAAGGAACATACAAGGCAGGTCTGTGAAACTGTTGTGGAGAAGTTTAAAGCCGCATTTGGATACAAAAAGATTTCACAAACTTTAAACATCCCACTTTCATACTGAAATGGAACGAGTATCAGACCACTGCAAATCTACCAAGACCTGGCTGTCCCTCTAAACTTTCATCTCAAAGAGAATACCGATCAGAGATGCAGCCGAGAGGCCATTGATTACTCCGGATGATAGTAAATAACTGTTCTTAGCTATGAGAAAATAGAATGGGTTAACAAAATTTTTATATGTATCTCTGTCTGTCTGTTTCTGTCCAAATGTGTCTAAATGTCTCTGACTCTGGCTTTCTCTGTCTCTAACTGTGTCTGTCTGTCTCCAAATGTGTCTGGTTGTCTCTGACTCTAGCTTTCTCTGTCTGCCTTTGACTGTCACTTTGTGTCTATGTTTCTGACTGTCTCTGACTCAGGCTTTCTCTGTCTGTCTCTGACTGAGACTGTCTCTGATTGTCTCCGACTGTTTCTGTCTCTGACTCTCACTCTGATAAATCTCTCTATCTTTATCATATTACCTCACAAATCATCTGTCTTATACTCATTTTGTATAGTAACCAATTAAAGCTAAGAGATCATATTATTGACCTGGGACAAAATAGCAACCAATCACGTTTCAGCTTCTAACTGCCACAGCAACAGACAATGGCTCTTTTATATGGTGGTTAATAACTGTATTTTGGAAAGTGCAGGGTGAAAATTTTGGCTCAAAAATAATTCTATGACATCCCCTAAGTCACTGGGAACGATTGTGCAAAATGTGGTTGCTGCAAACGCGACGGTGCAGATTCCTTTAGCGGACATATGCACATACATATATACATACATTCACACACACACACACACACTCAGCTTCATATATTAGATGCTTAAAGCCTGTAATTTAGTAAAGTTCAAGGGGGGCGAATACTTCCGCAACGTACTGTAGCTATGGGTTGTGCTATTCCTATGTTGTTCTTCCTTGAAACTACCCCTATCCTCTATCAGTTTTAGAAGAGACCAGCTAAGGAGAGTAATTCCTTAGAGATGGGTCAAAGATGTAGTGAGGAACTGCAGGGAAAAATATGCAATATAGCAAATATTTATGCTCTTCACAAAAGAGTGCAACATTGTAGCTATCACTCACACTATTTGATACATAGATAATTCATTACAGCCATTTAGCCTTCATAAGCGCCAACAAACTGCCCCACCGAAAACGTATACAGCAGTGCCTTACACCAGTGAAGAAAGATATGCTGATTTATATCTCTCTCTCTGGAAGAATGTCTGTGACATGTGGCAAAGCACTTACAAGTCATGTTTGAGCTTATTGGTCAGCAGATGTTCTCATCCACACTACAATAAAGTTATAAAAGGAAATGTCAAGATATTTTTACAGTTTATTAGGGACCATTGTAATCCTTTCCAGTTAATATATTGTTTTATGTTTTTAATGTGCATATTAAATATGTATATGACATTTTTCTCATTATTTATAGATTTGATTGCTTTATTAAATGAAGTACAATAAATAAGTAATAAAACTCAATAAATAAAAAGCACAAGTCTGATCCAAAAATATCATCGAAAACCTGTTGTTCATTATACCCTGGGAGACAGTTAATCTATCATAAAATCGTTCAGATCTGCTTCATAGTTTTCAATGCTTTCCAAATCATCCTCTTTCTGACATTTGAATTCTCTAAAATGCAATAAATTTTGGAACAAACAGCCAATTTAGTAAAAAAAAAAAATCTATCTGTTTTGTGATGTATTGTATTTGGTATTCTTTCTTCTCAGAAACACTTGGGCTTAATGGGGAACAGCTTTTTGTACCATGAGATATATATCACAAGGGTGCAGTATTTCAGCACATATATAGTATTATTTGCAGAATTGAAATAATTTGTTACAAATACACCAATCGTATGCACATGTTGAACCTCCTATTGACTGCACATGTGATGGAAATCAAAGCTAGAATGAGAGCATTTCAGTTCCCTTTCCCAGCATGAATCTCAATTATATATGTTCTGCATTTTTATAGTGTGGGATCCTTTATTTGCACATTTTCAAATCACAACTTGAATTTCCTTTTATATCAATGTGGACACTAATCAAAGAGCTAATGCTGTAATTGCTTATGTTACAATGTCGGTTCCCAATTACTTTTTTATTGATAACAAATGTGATACGGTAACAATTACACATTTCTCTTTTTTATTATTCATTTTTTTCCATTTTTTTTATTTTGAGAGTTATAGCTAAGCTTTCATTAAACCCAGGCAGTATTTCAGTTGTTGGTGCTCTAGCGTTCTATCTACTTTATGTACCCTGACTAAAGCAAAATAGTTTGTTGGTCTCCCCGTCACTACATCCATGATCTACATCATTTTACCCTGTTACTTTTATTGCTATGGTTTAATATTCTGTAATATAATGATGGTCTTAACTAAAAAACATAATGGCCCAGATATATTGTTGCATTTGCACCAGTTTTTCTTGTCTAATTTTGCACCAGAAAAAGTATCTTTGGAGCTTGCACATGTATTTATGAAGTGTTTGAAGTGTTTGTGTTGCAGTTGCACTTCATCCGACACTTTAGAAAACCTATGCACCTAAAGGTGCGTGGTAGTGCTTAGTCATAGTTTGTGTCACCTTTATTACAATTTTGTCATAACAGCATGAAGCTAAGTGCTCCACAAAAGGCGCAACTGTATGCAAACCCTGAAAAGATACCAGATTTACTAAGAGCATGTGCCACTATTGAATTATCTGGTGCAAACTGCATAGGAGTGAGGCAGGATGCACTAGGTTTGAAACAGGTGCCATATATTTGGGCCATCGTGTCCATCTACTTGGAGTGTGCCGGGTAAACATTGTTACTAAAGTCACACATATTTTATTGCACCAATCAAATGATACGTGTGACTTCACTGAACACAGGAGTTACAAATTACACATAGTCTCAAAAATGTAGCCAACTCCTATATAACTTTATGAAATTAAGCATTCAAAATGCTTTTGCAGAACCTAGAGAACACAAGGGCATTAGTCATTTTAATTCTCACACATAGAGGGCTGCAAAGGAACAGGATTTTATAATTTAACCAAAATGTATTTCTAGGGGAAAATATTGTGTGCCATGTTTCTTCTTTAATGATGGGAAAAAACATGCATCTTTTATTGTAATCTGCTGTCTAATGAAATAGAGTATGAGATATTATGAGTTCTGTATTATAGATCCATACACCACTGATATGTAGTATGAACTAATTCATGAAACCATACTATCTGCGGGGTATCTAGAGCATGGCATGTTTTCTCACCAAAGCCTGTGGCCAAAGCCTCAACAACCAGAGTACCTCATGTATGTCCAAGCACCTGTCAAGTAAACATGAGCTGCAGTGGCTGCGACCCCAAAAATGTTGGAAACTCCTAAGGCTACCCCTACTGCTTCAGTTGGCCCAAGTCTGAGTTAGGCTGGGTTCACATCACGTTTTCCTACCTTTTAAAAGGATACGTCGGATGGATTCCAGATGTGTCCTTACAATGGATGGCAAAGATTTACAGTGGAATGCGTCATTGTGCTCCATCTCCTCCCCCTGAAAACAGGAAGAGGAGTATAAATGATTGGGGACCTCCCTGAGCATACACCCGATAAGTTGCATCCATCCCCCCTTTAACGGCCTCTGCTGGGCGTATAAGTCACTCAGGAGGAGAAAGCAGGATGGAAAGTCGCAGTGCATATGTCGTTAGCTTTACTGGCATATGCACTGGTCATATATAGATAGATGTGAACCTAGCCTTAGTGGATAAAACCAAATCCAGCACAATAAATAGAGTACAGACAAACTATTACATTCTACGCTAGGCCTCACATGCTTATAGGCACAGAACAATATAAAATATGAATTTGGCTTTCAAAGTGGAATTTTCTAATTATTTTCATATCACGAACAAATAAACCAGATCACCCTGAAAACTTTTAATGCTAAAATTTTGGATAGAAAAACTGAAGAACATTGTAAAAGAACAAAAGACAGAATACAGTCCAAACATATCTTGTTGGCAAGGGAGATAGTCTTCTATGCATTCTTGTCTGGAGAAAGTGAATATTAATCCAATGTGGTTATTATTCTGTCATAAAGTGTTTCATCTGCTGGGTAAAGTGAAATGTAGAGCCTTGTTATATCCTTTCATGCAGAATCTTTGTGTTATACTTTGTTTTCTTCTTATATATTTCTTATGCCAGGTGTTCAGCTGACCAAGCATACCATAAATCAGGGTTTTGGTTTGAGATTCTGATGTCATGCGTCACAAGAAGGGGGTTATAAAAATCAGCAGTGTAGCATTACTTAGGTTAGCTGAGTTTTCCAGCGGGAAAAACAACATTTCGTAGTCGTAACTTACTAAAGCCCTAAGGAAAAAGTGTAAATAGCCACAAAAATCTTGTATATGGAAAGACTCCTCCATCGAATTCATTTCATTAAAAGTTGAAATCCAAGAAAAATAATCATTTACTTTAAAACAAATACATAGGGCATTGCCCATCGTATATGAAAGAAAGTATTATTTTCTATCCAGATTATTCTGTCCGTGTAAGCCTAAAACATCAGAAAATGATGGTACATTGAAAAAAAACTGAGAGTGTTGAGAAAAAAGCCCTTATGTTGGGTAGAATTTTAACCTCTAGTCTTTACCAGGTCAATAAAACAAGTAAAACAACGTGGCTTACTACCAAAGGTTTTTGTAAATGTGGAGCAGAATGATGCAAGTGCTGTTCCTTTACCATGAGTGTGTCACGCGTGCTCCTGCAACCCATATCTCAGTCTCAGACAGTGCGTGCGCGTCTCCATCTCTTCGGGCGCACGTGCCTGCTTCAGAGAATTTAAAGGGCCAGGGCACTATTAATTGGTGCTGGCCATTTCCCAGAATCCTATATAAATCTGCCTCACCCTGCACACCCTGCCAAATTTTTGTTGCTGATATTGTGATTTCCTGTTGTGACCCCAATTCCGTTCCTGACTACGCTCCTTCGCTGCCTGCCTTGACCTACTGCTACGTCCCCAACTCTGATCCCGTGCTGCCTGTCCTGACATCATGCCTGTCCCCAACTACAACTCTGCTTGTACCTCGTCTTTGCTGCCACCGTTGACAGAAGCCAGAAGCCTGATATAGTGTAAAATGTTTACATGTAATCATTCTGATACAAAACATTTTATAGAACAACTTTTTAATTGCAATACAATATTTGTTGTGTATCATATCCAATGTATATCATGTAACATAGATTATATTGGTTGCACTACCAATAGTTTAAATACACATATAAGAAGGAATCTATCTGATGTTAAATTTGCAGTTAATATATCAGCTGTATCAAAACATTTTAAAGATTATCATGCTGGGGATTGTAGTGCAATGAAATTCAGGGAGATTGAAAAAATCAATAAGCAAAAAAGTGGTTGATATCTAAAACAGATTCACATAGCTTTACACACATATAGCTTCTGTAATGTTGTTGTTTTTATTTTAGTTTGCTACCTGTGTAATCTCCATATTGTTTCGGTGTTTCAATCAGGTGACCTAGAAGGCAGATGTTTAAAAAGCAGACTTGCATTATCAGATGCATAAGCCATGAATGAGGTCTAATCCAAAATTCATAGGCTATATTTACTTTTTTCCCATGTTGCTATGCTCTACGCTCATCTGTACGCTCATTTTTTACTCCACTGCTGCCTTTTTCTGCGGAGCTAAAAATTGTTAGTTATATCTGCAACGTATTGCACCTGAGGTTGGAGCACCCTGCATAATTTGCCTGCTGATGGTGAGATGGTATTTTAGCAGGGGAAGTTCAGTTGCATGACCCTTCTAGTGCAGTATAGACTCCAAATGGTGGACATAAATATGATAAAATGTAACTTTTACTGAGTATACAATAAGAAGGCTTTTACAAGGGTCTTTCATGGTCCACTACTCACTTTGCATTGGTGGGTAAAAACTCCAAAACAATTGCCCAAATGAGTTAAATGTACTTTAAATATAAACAAATATGGAAGTTACTTACCCTAATCCGATGTTGGGAGTGGTACTCGACCAAAAGATTGGGGAAAGGTTCCATAGAATTCTTCCAAATATAGATATATGAGACCAAAAATGCCCTAATAGCCTCAACTCGGGACTGTAGTCCTAAACAACTTCCACCCCGATAGGAAAAGTCCCTAGCACAACCTACTGTTGAAGTGTGATCCAAGTTGTACTGTAAGGGGTACATTTCTTCTCGTAAAAAAAACCCATGTTCCCGACATGGCATGTTTCGCCCATGTGTGCTCGTCCAGGGAGGAGAATAGAGTATGACCTACTATGAGTACCATGGTGCATAGGGTGTATGGGCGGCACAATGGCCGATGAAAATATATATTTGGTAACCACTGGATATAGCTTTCAGTGCAGAGTGCAACATATATGTCAACATGTACCTGGTAAAGCAAAGCCTAGTGCTGCTGTATTCACTTGCTTTCTCATCTTAATTCAAAATGCAAAAACACAATACCCACAAAGATTGGAAGTTTGTAATCTTCATAATTTAATTCATATTTCTATCATTTCCTCATCAACATGCAAGAGAAAAATCACTGTTGTAGCCAACTAAGTTAACCATTTATTGTGTTGGTGTGACCTGTCAATCAGAAGTAACAGACTAACTGGACAGATTAATATGTCTGTAGATCTGGCCTTGTTGAGGTTATTTCATCTTCTAGCTGTTCTTGTTGTCTGTCTGCCTGGCTATCATGATGTTTCCTGCCAACCATCATGTTACTGCTGGTGTCATAGCATAATCATGGCATTTCTGCCATTTCCACCATCTGTCTCCATGCCAATATGTACTAGATAGCAACTGCTTTTGTTGCTTTCACCATCGCAAGTACCACTCAGTGCCAGAGACTCCCTACTGACTCTACCATTAAAACTTTGCATCCACATCTACTATTACTACTACCACCACCACCACCCTTAAACATCTCATTGACTGCCATAGCAGGTTGCTACTGCTGTTACAGATGTTGTAGCTACATGCTGCTGGTACCTTACCCTGCTTTTATCCACTGTAATTATAATATATAGTATATTTTTCTAGTTTTGGTCCAAACAAGTCCAGCCTCCCTGTCTATGTTTTGACAATTAGCATTGCAGGCATCTGGCCTAATCTTTTGTGGTTTTGTCTCCCAATAAGCCACTTTTTTATGAGAGTTCTGTCTATGTGCATTAAAACCTTAAGGTCTTATTTTTTGAAAATGGATTAAAGATAGTGTTGTAACAACTTTGCTGTTCCCCAAACATGCTGTTACCCAAAACTATGTCACTGTTGCATCCTTCTTTACAGCTTTATTCATCCCAAAGCTTAGGGAGGAGGGTGGGTGAGGGGAAATGCAAGCATTCTTAAAAAATTTAGGAGGCTATATACCAATTTCCAGGACAACTGGAACAACATCGGTTGGAACTGAATACACTTGAAACACAAACCAAAACTTTTGAAAAATTCAGCAAATCTTCAGCAAAGGGGATCATAGATCATTCATTAACCCCTGTTTGTAATATATACTTAGTTTTAGCTCTCTTGGTACGTATCACATTTGATACAACAGATTGTGTAGACCGCAATTTATTTGATATTTTGGGTTTTTAGTATCTTTTTTTTTTGTCCCAGTGTTCTGTATCCTTGCCATATTTGTACATGTAGATCCAAGTGGAAATAATTGAGACAAAATGTTCTACAGTATTCCTTTTCATCACACTCTCATGCATGTTTAGCTACAAATCTCCTGGGCTCATTGGCACTCGTCACCCTTAATCTCACAGACCAGACAGTTCACCATGGTATAATGATCCACTATTGTCACTGGTGGGGCCTCAGTTAAGTTGACAGTGTTTGCCATCTTTATGATAATAATTCTATGTACAAATATTGCAGATCATTTACTAAATCTAATGTCAGACAGATCTGCTTTCATACAAAATCCAATTAGTTGAGCTAGGCATGTCTTTTGCTCTTTAGCTCAGCTTTGATCAGTGGTTTTGACACTCAAATTCACACATAAATTTTCTGGTTAGGAATTAGCAATGAATTTTAACCTTTGCAGTACTGGAATACAACAAACGGGAATTGAAGAATGCATTTCCCCTTTTACAGCACACAGATTGTGAGGGACAGGTAGTGTTACACTGTGGAACCTAACAGTTTTAGCTATGGGAAACTCACACGGGCATTAACTAAGTGACCCACCATTATATTCATCCTTTAACCTCAGTACAGGCATCTGATGTTGGCTGTGACAGGAGTTCTCTCTCTTATAGAAGTTTCGATGGCTATTGACCCATGTAGCACCAGGATCTAGCAAAATGTTGGGACTAGTGGACTTGAATGATTCATGGTCAGAGGTAAGCTGGGGTCATTCAGTATTTCAAAGGATCAGAAACAATACAAAGTGTATCAACTAGCCAAGGTCAGGAACACATAGGAATAACCTATCCTTCTGCTTCTCTAAACACCACCCCCCTGATGTTACCAACTACAACATGCCTGTTTCTCTATAAACTCCTATTACCTATACCTACAATACTGCATAATGCCAAAACATTATGCGGTCAAAAAAATTTCTTTGTGATTAAAAAAAATCAAGGAATGGGCCTGTGAAGTATTGATTGTAGATCAGATCCCAATATCATATCAGCCCCAAAACTGGACACTAAAATAAATAAAAACCCTATACTAGCTAACAAAATTAATATTGAATGTCAGACTAATTCAAATGAAACACTGAAATGTTATAATAAAAATTAAGAAAAGAAGACATTATTTTACAAATTTTCCACTGCTACTTTCTGACACTTCCAGGTCCTCACTATGAACCACAGATCAGAAGACAAATTATATACAATCATAGTTTAACGCTCAAAAGTATTTCAACCCCAAGGCCCATAAACTCAAATTATTATAGACTCCATATTACACCCAAGATACCACATTTCAGGCCAGAAAAAAATAAAGACCCCAGACCAAGCTGAAAACTTATTTCAGACCATCTGAATGGATTTTCCTGAATCTAGACTAAACTCCAAAAATTATTCAGACCTTAAAGGGAACCTGTCACCAGGAGACCCATTTTTAGCACTCCCCCAGTCCCCACAGAGCATAGTACATACACTGCCAAAGTGTTTTTGTATTAAAAATTGGTTTTACAGAAAAAAAGATATGTTATATTGTACCTTTCATTAGCATCTGCTGTGTGACTAGGCAGTTGCCTTTTGGGAGGGGCTGGAAAGGAGAAGTTCCCCCCCACCCTTGGGGAACAGCTTCTCCATGTGACCTTTTCAAATATATGAAAACACCCATCACTGGGCTTAGCGACACCCCCTGCTCCTCTACAGTCAATCCTGAGTGTGGGGAGTTATTCATATATTTGAAAAGGCCACACGTTTCCCAAGGGTGGGGGGGAACTGCTCCTTTCCAGCCCCTCCTAATTGGCAACTGCCTTGTCACCCAGCAGATGCTAATGGAAGGTACAATATAACATATCTTTTTTTTCTGTAAAACCTATTTTTTTATACAAAAACACTTTGGCAGTGTATGTACTATGCTCTGTGGGGACTGGGGGAGTGCTAAAAATGGGTCTCCTGGTGACAGGTTCCCTTTAAGATCAAAAAAGATTCCCTATGAGACCCAAATTAAAACAAACCCAGTGCAATGCCAGCTATAGTAGAATGACATTGCAAGCCGTGTTATCCTCAGCCTTGAACTCTTGTACCACAAATTAACCAATAAATGCCTTCACCACTGCACATTGTTAATCTATACTACTTGATTTTATTTCAGATAAGCATGCTCTCAAACAGCTATATTGATGAAAAAATTTGAGATGTTAAAGTGGTATTTTCACGAAGACAAGGTTCTTATATGTACTCAGTATAAAAAATTAACACATTCTCTAGTTCACTGTTATTAACAAAAATACAGCATTTCACAGATATAAGTCCAACCTGTCTCTATCAGTCTTGTTGTACACAATTTCAGTTGCCCCTAGCCACGGCCCTGTAACTTCTGACTTTAAGGCTGGGCCGCCATCTTAGATTTCTGTGTAAAGCTGTGCTTTTTGTGTGCTTCTGCTCTGAGCCTGTAGCCCCACCCCCCTGCAGCACAGAGCTTACACTGATTCACTTCCTGCCAGGACATCATGAGCAGAGAGAATCTGCAAACAACAAGGAGATAAGTGATCCGGGGGAAGGGGGAGAACACAGATGTAGCAGAGCTAAAAGTGTAACAGTGTAAAATTCTGTCAGCCTCTGTGTAATAGAAATCTCAGGCATCTCTCATCTGTCTCATCTCTCTTTCTATGTGTCAGTGTGTTAGTACAATGCCAGAAGCCAGATGAAAGTGTCTATACACCTGTACCCTGATAATGTAACCAAAGAACTAGATAAATCATAGTGTGTCTGCTTAGAGAGTTCCCACCCACACCCTAGGATTTTGCACTGAGCAGCCTAGGGAGTGAAGGGAGCTAAAACAGCAATAAAACTGAGTAAAATTGTAAAGTAAAGGGTTAAAAAGATCTTTTTTGTGTTAACATCACTAGGGGATTGAGATGTGAGAATTTTCTTTCGTGGGAAAACCTTAAATCTTTAAATCATTATGTGAAATGTTTATTTTGTACAAAAGCAGTAGATGTTGGATTTATTCCACATGTTGCACATGTTTATGTTGTAAATATAAAAACTGCATCCTTAATGTCCAAACTGGAAAAAATAAAAAAAAATATGGTTATTGCAAAAATTATAAAAGTAATGAATCTATGTGTATAGTGGTATATTTTATAGCACTTTACAAATTGAGAGGTAACTATACACATGAAATTAAACATAGCAATGAAAGAGTCAGACAATTGGAATGAGGACTCACAATCTATGAAGTAGAAGGATTGACACTAGTGGTAAAGTGCTTGTATAAAGGTCCAGCCAAGACATTAGCTGCATGAGCCAATCATTAGCCTCTATCTATATTTTCAGAATACAATTCACATGGGTATTGAGGCGAACCTCCATGTATCAGGTCCCAAAGTAGGGATTTAATAGGAAGAGTTAGTATAAAGTAACTAAATGTTACAAGACATTTTGGTGCCCTAAACAGACTAGAAATATTAATTGGAAATTATGAAATCATGTCTTAGTTGTGGGCACACTATGTATGAATGGATCTTTTATTTGGACTGCAAGAGTGGGGGGATACTCAGAATTTAGGTGATCTACTAATCACTTCTTAAAAAGCCTGTACTCTCACATTCCCTTTATTTTTGAATAAATGACACCTCCTCGTTTTCTCTTTCTCACAAATCCTACACCCCCAAGTTCACAGAAGCTAGTAAACCTGGTTCCTCCTCTTCCTATTCATTCAGACAGGACTTACAGGTGCCTATTCTTCTCACAAAGTCAGCTGCCTAGGTCCACCCCTGCTGAAACAGTCAGCATCCCCTGGCCGCCTCTTTCTCATACAGTCGGCACCACCAAGTCTTCTTATTCTTACACAGCCTTCCCCCCCTTTGTTCTCTACTTTCAGCTGGGACCACCAGGTTTTCCTCCTCTCCTCCTCATACAGCTCACACTCCTAAACCCTCCTTTATTTCTTAAACAGACACTCCCTGGTCCCCACTTTCTCATACAGCGATCACTCCAAAGTCCCCCTCTTTACACAGATGCCACCCATAGGTCCCCCTCCCGCTCACACAGTGAGAACACGCTTTCTCCCCCTTTTCTTACACAGTCTGTTCTACCTTGTGTCCCATATCTTCCCACAGTTAGCACTAACTTGTTCTCCTCCCCTTCTTACACAGCCAGTACACCCTGGTCCGCAAGTCTGCACCCCTATGTGCTCCAGCACTGCCAGCAGCATAGTGAATAATCCTGCTGTCAAGGTGGATATAGCATTAATACTGTATATATAGAAACTTACATTTGCTATTTTCCAGCATGTCATCACAGGTGCTGGGGATATTTCAGAGTGTTTAACCATGCAACTTTAACATACATTATAGGGACTCCACATTTTACCCATTTACACTACAAGCACCATCTAGTAAGGTATGAAATGTTCTTTTGAGAATGTACCATTGAAAGAAGAGCTTCCAAAGTCATGTGAAAAAGAAAAAAAAACACATAAGTGGGAGACCTAAAGAAAGGGCTGGTTTGGTAGCCAAGGAAAATAATACATTGGGGGCTATAGAAAGGGGGTATACATTAGGGGCTATGGAAAGGGGCATTTTAAATGGGGATAGGCAGATGGGAATTTATAAGAATTTATAGGGAGAGCTTTAGAAAAGAGACACTACCGGTGGTAGCCATTGTTATAGTGATCTAAAGGGAATAGGCATTATACTATAAGGACACCATATAAGGGGTATTAAATGTTGTGGGCCCCATTAACTCTAGTTACGCCCCGGTTGGTAGATCAACAAAGAACAAGATTTACTTGTTCAACCTGTGTTCCAGATGTTTTTGATAAAAAGGCTCAAATTCCCAAAGACACACTTCAACACCATGTAAAAAGGCTTCCTAGAAAAAAAAGGAACCTGTACATAATGTTAATTTACATTTAAGTTAATATTTAAAATAAATGCAAATCTAAGAAAAGAAATGCCTTATTATTAGACATGGATTAAACAGTGGATGTGAAAAGTAGTTTGTTGTTCATATAATGTGTTAGCTATGTTTTGCAATATAAAACGCACCATAACCATAAAAAAGAATTAATAGAGTGATATGTTGTTCTTGACAAGTTTCATGTGCTAAAAGAGGACTAAATTATGTGGAAATCACTTATTTGTCATCAAATCTGTTTTGGCTTATTTACTTGGGAAAGCTAATAAATCATCCAGAATATTTATTTTTATTCAAAATAATATCCTTCCCAGGGGACCACATACCTAATGAATGGATCACTTTTCTGTCTGTCAGTTTTAACAGGTGTCATAAAGACTGTGGAAATCTGCTGTAAGCTCAGCAGGAGTGGAATTCCCTCTTGGTCCCATGAACAGGAGAGGAATAGAGGACATGCGATGGCTCCTGTTTCCAAAGTCTTAGAGAATTGACTAGCTTATTTCATTTTAAAAATAACAAAAAACTTTAAGGGAGCCTAGTAGCTCCCAAATTACCCTTCAAGACAGCAAAGCAGTTTGGACAGCCCTTTATAAGCTTTCCAGACACACTTTACCTATTTCACAGGCAGTCTGGTCATGGCAGCTCATATAGTCATTATTTATAAATTATGGGTATCAGTTATTGTGTGAAGAGGTGGAACCCAAAACAGTTTTATGTTCCAGGCTGTCAATAATATTCTATAGAAACAGAGTAGAAGAGAACTTACTGTACCAACTTACAATGTACTTACTACAATAAAACATTAACTTTTAAAACACAAAACATTATGACCTTTCATTCCACATTATAGTAGGGTGAATGGCAATGCCTGATCTGTCCAATAATTTGTGATGGGAAAAATAATCCCCCTCACATTTTTATTTTTTATGTCTTACATCCAGAGATTCATCCATCTTAACAGTTTACCTATAGGAAGTAGAGAGTTTTGGCTGGGAGAGCCGAGAGATTGTGGCTTCAGCAACATACCCTACGAAAACTAATATGGTTAATTTGTTAGAGGGGTTTTCATTTTTTGGTGGATTATGCTAGGGCTTCATCATTTACTGGGGGAGACTGACACCCATGAGCTGTTGGGGACTGCCAGATCCAGTAATATATGGTGTAACAGATGTAGATCTGTTCTACAGTGAACTCTGTAAAAAAACCAACATGTTTAATGTACCCCAAATTGTTATATGGCATCCCAGAAAAATAAGTTAAATGGGCCTAAAAATAAAAATGTTGTGGCTCTTGGATGACAGCAAAACAAAAACAAATTATATCTAATTAGTTGTAAAACAGTAGAAAAGATTTTCATTTTAGATGTCTTTATACCATACTGTACCAAACTGTAAAATGGTAACAGGGTTTAAAGGGAACCTGTCAGAAGAGGGTCTGTGCACATTCGGACCACATTTATCACACAGTGTCCGATAGAAGCGTGTCACATGCCCTATGTTAAAGGTGCACCAGAAAAAGGTTGCTGCACTCTGCCAGAGCATCGCAGGGAGCACCAGATTCATGAAAAACGTGTGCCACAATTCATGAATATGATGCCCTCTGTACACTACACAGGCACACCGCACATTATTTGGAAGCTTAACAGGGACTAAAGCAGTAAAAAGGTTAATAATAGTTTTATATTCCGATGCTCTGTAAGCTAATGGTGCTCTTAAATAAATAACAGTAATTTATACAAAAAAATGATAACCAGGGTCAGTTAGAATACATTGTGTCAAATAAAAATCCCAATCCTTTCCTAGTTATTATAAATATTTGACTTTTCCTTTACTTTCTTAGTTTAATGGAGATTTTGCCAGGAGATTAGTCCCATTCACACAGCCCTTGCTCTCTGGAGACACATCCAGTCAACAGGCAATACTGTTGAGCCCCAGGTCTGGCATGTCTTGAGGATTACATGTAAATATATGAAATGATTCAAAGCTAAATTCCACAGCTTGTCATAGGCACCTTTTATGAGTGTTACATTTACTAACCTCCCCCCCCCAAAAAAGAAAAATTAGTAACATTTTAAGTTGTATGCAGTGCTAAAAATATATTCACTGTAAACATTAGTGGTTAAATAGCTACAGAAGTCCAGACCACCATGTGAGGCTGCAATAGCAGTATATTTGTATAGCATACAAAGGCTGTATCATATAATTTTTAAAAAGTAGATCAACACTTACTAGATGTGAAGCACAAATGTATCATTTTAATTGGAAACATATACACTACTGTGCAAAAATTTCAGAGAGTTTCTAAAAAAAATACTGCAAATGTAAGAATTCAACATACAAGTGTTGAATGAAGGGGTAATAGATTATTTGGTATCAATTAACAAAATGCAAAGGGGATGAACAAAATCTAAATTCTAAATCAAGTAAATATTTAACGTGACATCCCTTTGTGACCATCAAGGAAGTGATCACATCAACAGACAGATGGATGTTGGAAAACCTACATCCATAAAAGATTTGTGGTTAGTTTAATCCCTTAAGGGCGCAGACTTTTGTAGCTTAAAGGGGTTGGCCACTTTACCTTAAATTTTTTTGTAAGGTTTTCACATCACATGTGTGCCTTGTAAGCTTTAATAAGTGGGATTTCTTCCCTTATAAATGGGATTGGGACCATCAGTTGTTTTGTGCAAAATTCAGGTGGATACACAGCTGATAATCCTACTGAACAGACTGTTACAATTTGTATAATGGCTAGAAAAAAGCAGCCAAGTAAATACAAATGAGTGGCCATCATTACTTTAAGAAATGTTAGGAAATGTTAGAAAAAAGTTAGGAAAACTTTGAAAGTGTCCCCAAGTGCAGTCGCAAAATCCATCAAGCGCTACAAAGCAACTGGCTCACATGAGGACTGCCCCAGGAAAAGAAGACCAAAAGTCACCTCTGCTGTGGAGAATAAGGTCATCCGAGTCACCAGTTTCAGAAATCACAGGTTAATTGCAGCTCAGATTAGAGACCAGGTCAATGCCACACACAGTTCTAGCAGCCTTCATGGTAAAATAGCTGCTAGGAAACCACTGCTAAGGACAAGCAACAAGCACAAGAGACTTCTTTGGGCTAAAGTACCCAAGGAATGGATATAAGACAAGTGGAAATCGGTGCTTTGGTCTGATGAGTCCAAATTTGAAATCTTTGTATAATGCAGAAAAGGTGAACAAATGGACTCTACATGCCCGGTCCCTGTGGTGAAGCATGGAGGAGGAGGTGTGATGGTGTGGGGGTGCTCTGCTGGTGTTACTGTTGGGGATTTATTCAAAATTGAAGGTATACTGAACCAGCATGGATACAAAAGCATCTTGCAGCGACATACTATTCTATCCGGTTTGCATTTAGTTGGACCATCATTTATTTTTCAACAGCACAATGTCCCCAAACACACTTAGGACTATGTAAGGGCTATTTGAACAAGAAGGAGAGCGATGGAGTGCTACGCCAGATGACCTGGCCTACACAGTCACCAGATCTGAACCCAGTCGAGATGGTTTGGGGTGAGCTGGACCGCAGAGTGAAGGCAAAAGGGCTAACAAATGCTAAGCATCTCTGGGAACTCCTTCAAGACCAAAACCATTTCAGGTGACTACCTCTTGAATTTAATTAATAGAATGCCAAGACTGTGCACAGCAGTAATCAAAGCCACTTTGAAGAACCTAGAATATAAGACATATTTTCAGTTGTTTCACACTTTTTTATGTCCAAATGATGTAGAGGCAGAGGAAAAACCTACGGATTTTTCTATCCAAACTTTTGGCCTGTATTGTAATTTGGTGTACATGTATAATTTTTATGCAATTTTTGTATTTTATCACAGTGTGCTTTCAAAGTTGTTGAAGTGGTTGTGTGTATTTAATAAAAGTATTTTTTTGGATATATCGTAGTTATGTGTTTTTCTGAAAAAAGTTTTTGACGGAGATAGGAGTCAATTAACGAACTCTTATACTTTGGTTGCGTTATAACATGTTCAAACATTGGTTGCAACAATTGAACCTCCTCTTGGAGTGAGTTTTTATTACAAATTAGTTTTTTTTTTCGTTGGCCACTGTTAATCAAGCCAATGCAATCGCCAGTGGTCTGCTTTCAAAAATATAACAGGTGGCCCCTGCAGTTAGAGACAGGCGTAACTAGGAATGATTGGGCCCACATAGCAAACTTTTGGCCAGCCCCCCCCCCCCGCATCCACACCACCGAGCACCTCCTCCCATCCCCTGCCATTTTGAACATATACCAATGATTTTGTTAAATTTGTTGTTTTAATTGTATTGAAAACAGCATTAATAAGTATTACAATAAGGTTAGGAATGATCACAACACATAAAATGGTCAGTCAGCGGCCTCCCTCCGCTAATAAACAGGTACGTCAGCTCGCTCCCTCCGCTAATACAGATTCCGCAGCGCTCCCTCTGCTAATAACAGGTCCGCAGCATCGGCCTCCCCCACAATAACAGAGCCGGCAGCGGCCTCCCTCCACTAATAACAGTCCGGCAGCGCCCCGTCCCTCCACTAATACAGAATCCCGGCAGTGCCTTCCTCCCTAATTACGTCCCAGCGGCTCGCCACTACAGTCCGCTGCCCTCCTCCACTAATCACAGATCCGGCAATCGGCCCTCCCACTACGCTCAGGCAGGCCCCCTGCTATAACAGTTCCGTCCGCGTGCTCCCTCCGCTAATAACAGGTCCGTCAGCGGCCTCCCCTCCCCGTCTATAAAGTCGTCACGGCCTCCCTCCGCTAATAACAGTCCGTCAGCGCCTCCCTCCACTAATACAGGGTCCGTCGCGTCCTCCTCCACTAATACATGTCCGCAGCTGGCCCCCTCCCTCCACTAATAACAGGTCCGTCAGCGCCTCCCTCCGCTAATAACATGTCCGTCAGCGGCCTCCCTCCACTAATAACATGTCCGTCAGCGGCCTCCCTCCACTAATAACATGTCCGTCAGCGGCCTCCCTCCACTAATAACATGTCCGTCAGCGCCTCCCTCCACTAATAACATGTCCGTCAGCGGCCTCCCTCCACTATACATGTCAGTCAGCGGCCTCCCTCCACTAATAAACATGTCCTTCAGCGGCCTCCCTCCACTAATAACATGTCCGTCGACGGCCTCCCTCCACTATAACATGTCCGTCGCGGCCTCCTTCCACTAATAACATGTGTCCGTCAGCGGCCTCCCCCCTAATAACATGTCCTCTAGCGGCTCCCTCCACTAATACATGTCCGTCAAGCCGACATCTCTTTACATATACACAAAACATATATACTTACCTTCCGGCGCTCTCCGTATATACATATATACATACACATATCTCCACACACATATATAATCACATATAAGGCTACAGGCATATACATATGAATTATACTCACCTGTAACTGGTTACAGCGCTGGTCTATTATAGATAGCAGGCATCAGAGTTAAGTAGAATGTCTGCTATCTATAAAGGGTATAAACTTACCTGAAGAAGTCTTCAGCCTCTCTCCTCTCCACATTGGCAGCTCGTCCTCCGGCTCCTCCAGGCTCCGCCATCATCAGCCCACCATCCCGCTGCTTGGCCTGTTGAAAAACTCTCTTGTCAGCATGAAGTCGAAGTTTTCCTCCTCACGAAGAGCGGGGGACGAAGATTCCTTGTTGTAGCCAAAGCACCCTTAGGTCTGTTTCTCAGCGCATATCGGCAGGAGGGGAGGTGGATGGGGCGATGAGGAGGAAGATGGAGGAATTTTTGGCGCGACACAAGAGGGGTACCATTTGTTGAGTCCTTACTGTTGAGCGTGTATGCGGCAGAAGAGATGAGTTGGAGGAGTTTTGGAGGAGGAGGAAATTGACTTCCAGGCCATGAGGGGAGTGATTCCTTTACGCGTTGGTTACTCTGGCGCATATGGCAGATTCATGCTAGGGCGTCCTATCCGTTACCCTCCCGTTCAATAATTTATCGCAGCAACCGTTACTGGGTGTTCACAATCCCTGGACCCCACGGTACAGCACAATCTTTCACTCTCATACCCTGGAGAGTAAAGGAGTGGTGAGAATGCATGAATACCAGCAGGCCCCCCCTGGGCAACAGCGAAACGTATTTCCCTTCTACAGCGCTAGCGGCAAGAGTGCGTATTCTGCGGGACAATAGCGAGGGAGAGTAGGCGATCGGCAGCTTGTCCACACTGGCAAGGTGTACGCTTTACAAGGCTTTTAGGCATCTTATGTCACCCAGCAAGACACTTTCACCCTGTCCCCAGTCCTCGCATAGTAGGGCTGATCTTTACAGAAAGATTGTGAGGGAGTACGTACTGACCATACCTATCGTCCTAAATGATCACAGCAGCTCCCTACAACTACTGGGTTTCAAATCTGATCATGTGGCAAACGAACTGGCTCTGTACGCCTTGGAGGTTCCTTGCCTGCCCTGTTCCGCTAGCGTCTTGTCCAAGCGTGTTTTCAGTGCAGCTTGTGGCATCATCACGCTAAGCGTCAACGCCTGTCACTGACAGCAGCTGACAGCTGACCGCTTTATCAAGATGATAAAGCCTTGATTTCTCCTAATTTTCCTAATCTCCCAGCAGGTGAAGGAAGGCTCAACCACCTGAATAATTTATTCCACTCTCCTCCTCCTCCTTTTCCTTCCTTCCTCTTCTCCTGCTCTTTGTACATAAAGCAGAGAACAACTGGCTATTTTTTTTTGCAGGGCCCACTGGCTCTAGCTATAGTACTTTATCATTTAATTTTTCTGGAGGCCACCGACGCCTGTCCTCTGTTTTAAAAACAATTTTGGGAGTGCCACATACAGGCACTCAATCTATCCATTTTTTCTGAGCTCACTACCTGCTCCTCTGGTTTGAAAACTTTTTTGGACTGCCACATACAGGCCTCATCTATTCCATTTTTTCTGGAGGGCCACCTACCTGCTCCTCTGGTTTGAAAACTTTTTGACTGCCCATACATGGCACTCAAATCTATTCCATTTTTCTGGAGGGCCACCTACCTGCTCCTCTGGTTTGAAAACTTTTTTGGACTGCCACCTCGGCACTCCAATCTAATTCCTTTTTCTGGATGGCCACCTACCTGCTCCTCTTGTTTGACGAAAAACTTTTTTGGACGCCACATACAGGCACTCTATCTATTCCATTTTTCTGGAGGCCACCTACCTGCTCCTCTGGTTTGAAAACGTTTTTTGGACTGCCACATCCAGGCACTCAATCTTTCCATTTTTCTGGAGGAGCCCCTACCTGCCTCCTCGGTTTGAAAACTTTTTTGGACTGCCACATACAGGCACGTCAATCTATTCCATTTTTCGGAGGGCCAACCTACCTCTCCTCTGGTTTGAAAACTTTTTTGGACTGGCCACCTACATCATCACTCTATTCCATTTTCTTTTCTGGGGGGCCCCTACCTGCCTCCTCTGGTTTAAAACCTTTTTTTGGACTGGCCAATACAGGCCTCAATCTATATTTCCATTTTCTGGAGGGGCCACCTACCTTCTCCTCTGGTTTAAAAACTTGTTGGACTTCCACATACAGGCACTCAATCCCATTCCATTTTTCTGGAGGGCCACCGACCTGCTCCTCGGTTTGAAACTTTTTTGGACTGCACATACATTCACTACAAATCTATTCCATTTTTCTGGAGGGCCCCCTACCTGCTCCTCTGGTTTGAAAACTTTTTTTGACTGCCACACTCAGGCACTCAATCTAATTCCATGTTTTCGGGAGGGCCACCTACCTGCTCCTCTGGGTTTGAAAACTTTTTTGACTGCCACATACAGGCACTATCCAAATTGATTGTCTCCATAGCAGCCTCCACACGGTTGTCTCCATTGCTTACCCCGGTCCAAAAGTCGTCCATATAGCTGCCTCCATACATCGTCCCTTTATCAAACGTGCTGTGTCAGGCAGAATTTTGGGTTGTTTTCCTGGCTTCCACAACAATTGTTAACTTCTTTGTCGCCACCCACCGCTGCTGTGTAATCCCAAATAATCCTGGCAACTTTAAGCTTTACGGATATTATTTCACAGCGCTTCTTGCGCACTGTTTACAATTCCCCTCACCCCCATATCCTAAAACTTATAAAACGCTACTACACTTGATCTTTATACACAAGGGTTCTTAGAAGTGCTGGTTTGGGAGTAGCCTAGATACAGGGGCTTGGATTTGGCGAAAGCTCGCCTGCGCGGATCCCACTCCATTCCAGAACCAACTAACAAGTTTTTTTAAAACTGAGCACCTGAATCTACTACTAGTTCAACTGTTCACTCCTCCATACATGCCCGCCCTTATCAAAACTTGCTGTGTCAGGCAGAATTTTTGGTTGGTTTTCATGTCTTCCACAACAAACTTGTAACTTTGGTCTCCACCCTGCTGTGGTAATCCACAAAATATACTGGCAAACTTTACCATTTTCCGGATATGATTACGCTTCTTGCCATCTTTTACATCTCCCCTCAGGCTGGGTGTCCGCCATAATCCGAACTTATAAGAACGCTACTACACTTGATCTATACAAAGGGTCTTAAGTGCGTTTGGGGAGTAGCCCTGAGACGGGGCTTGGCTTGCGAAAGCTCGCCCGGCAGGCGGAGCGCTCACTCCATCCAAGAACCAACTAACATAGTTTTACTGCAGCCCTTTAATCTACTACTAGTTCAAGCCCTACATGCCCGCCTTATCAAACTGCGTGTCAAGGCAGAATTTTTTGGGTTGTTTTTCATGGCTTCCACAACACACGTTTTAACATTGTCGCACCAAAGAATAGAAAATGCCGACTACAAGTCTTTGGTCCATGCCCCCACCTACCGATCACTAGTTTCCCCAAGTTTCTCCTGGGCTCCAACGCTGCTATCATTTTTCAATCCCGAGATTTCTTTCGTTAATCTCACCAAAAAGCAAGACCGCCGACTCAGAAGAACAAGAACGAGAAAGAAACCGCGAGGATGGAGAGAAAACATGTAGGAAGTCCTTTGGTTCCTCTCTGCTTAAGCCCCATTGTTTGAGCATAGTCTCTTCATGGTAATTGTCGCCCAATTCCACTGCTCTCGATCCTTGTTCCGTCTTCTTCCGCGGAAATCCGAATGTCTAAATTCTACGAGAGATCTGCATGCCGTCCCTATAGTGTCTAGGTCATTATTGGATGGTTTTAATGGCTATCTAGCTCATTCTGTCACTCTGTCATGGCCATGCTGTTGCCCATACCATTTTGGCATAATGGTGTCATGTTAAGCAGCCTCAGAGGCATCCATGCATGCTGCTGCCCCCCCCTGCTGTTCCTCCCCTTCCAATTTCCTGTGTGTTCCATCCTTTTCTGAGGTTTCCAGTGTTTGGCCAAGCTTTCCTCTGCAGAGCCTTTGGTCCCCTTAAACAATGCTCGAGTCTCTCCATTGATCTTCAAATGGGGCTCTTACTCTGAAACTAGCACTCGAGCATCGGGAAAAGTTCTCTCGAATAACGAGTACCAGCATTTTAGTGCTCGCTATCATCTCTAGTGAAGACACAGAGAAAAGATTCAATAACGAGAATCATTTTGGATTTAAAAACACTATCCCCACGGCCTTAAATGCCGAGTTCGAATTAAATGTTTCTTTCTCTACTACCTTCTCTTTGACTCTATTCACACACAAGTCGTAGAACTCCTACTCGCTTAAGTATATTGAGCAAGAATGTCTATATGCCTATTGTTCACTATTATTATAATCGTGTATGGTCTCTTGTAATTTTGGACTTTTGTAATTGTTATATTGTAATTTTGCAATTTTTTAATTGTTTTATTTTATAAGCCATTGGCACTCTGCACTGAACACTTTAATGGTTTACTTTGGTCCAGTTGGACCATCGTTGTGGACACCAACAGCTGTGTTCCTTTTTACATAATGAGGCATATATGCCATGTGGCTATAAAAATCCATTCATGCAATGCCGGCGGCTAGCCCGGAAGAAGCCGCAATTAGGCGGAACTCGAGTCGGAGCAACTAACCGCACAGCGAATGTGCATGTGAATTCTTTTATTTAAAAGATTTTTACTTAAGAAGCCTTTTTAATTTCCTGATCATTGTGATATAGAAAATTAAAGATTACTGTCTTCAATCAAAGCTGTGCTACACCTATTGCTTTGTTTTTCGTTCTATATACAACCGTTTCTGGATTCGAGTGGAACAAAAAGATCGGTGACTCTCAGTTTCTACGAGCCGGAAGAGAAAGAAGACCCAACACATGCTAGCTCGCGCGTCCGGCGGCTGCGGACTAACAATCGCATTCACAAGGAAGGAATCTGCATGAGAATGAGGGCTTTTTATTACCTCATTCCCACCTACCAAAGTACTGTTTTTCACTGGCTATACCTTGACATTTAACTAGATAGTTATATTCCAAATGATGTAGAGGCAGTAGAAAACACCTACGGATTTTCTCTATCCAAACTTTTGGGCCTTATTGTAATTTTGTGTACTGTATAATGTTTATTGAATATTGTACCTTTCATTAGCATCTGCTGTGTGACTAGGCAGTTGCCTACTCCATGTGACCTTTTCAAATATATGAAAACACCCATCACTGGGCTTAGCGACGCCCCCTGCTCCTCTACAGCCAATCCCGAGTGTGGGGAGTTATTCATATATTTGAAAAGGCCACATGTTTCCCAAGGTTGGGGGGAACTGCTCCTTTCCTGCTGAAAGTGGGAGGCCTAAAGAAAGGGCTGGTTTGGTAGCCAAGGAAAATAATAAATAGGGGGGCTATAGAAAGGGGGTATACATTAGGGGCTATGGAAAGGGGCATTTTAAATGGGGATGGGCAGATGGGAATTTATAAGAATTTATAGGGAGAGCTTTAGAAAAGAGACACTACCGGTGGTAGCCATTGTTATAGTGATCTAAAGGGAATAGGCATTATACTATAAGGACACCATATAAGGGGTATTAAATGTTCTGGGCCCCATTAACTCTAGTTACGCCCCCTTTGGTAGACCAACAAAGAACAAGATTTACTTGTTCAACCTGTGTTCCAGATGTTTTTGCTAAAAAGGCTCAAATTCCCAAAGACACACTTCAACACCATGTAAAAAGGCTTCCTAGAAAAAAAGGAACCTGTACATAATGTTAATTTACATTTAAGTTAATATTATAATTTTTATGCAATTTTTGTATTTTATCACAGTGTGCTTCAAAGTTGTATGAAAGTGGTTGTGTGTATTTATTAAAAAGTATTTTTGGATATATCGTAGGATGTGTTTTCTGAAAAAAAAGTTAATTTGACAGGATAGGAGTCAAATTAACTCTTATACTTTGTGCGTTATAAAATGTTAAACATTTGTGGATTGCAACAAATGAACCTCCTCTTTGAAGTGAGTTTTATGTACAAATTTATGTTTTTTCGTTGGCCACTGTTAATCAAGACAAATGCAATCGCCAGGTGGTCTGCTTTCAAAAAATATACAGGTGGCCCCTGAGTTAGAGACACTCAACTTACAGGCGACCCCTAGTTACAGACTGACCTCTCTGCCCACTGTCATCTCTGGTGAAGCTCTCTGGATGCTTTACTTTGGACCCAGGCTGCAACCATCAGCTGTAAGTTTAATGATAGTTTTTGTTCCCACACTATTTTGAAAATCAAGTTGTCACTTGGGAAAAAAAATATTTTGTCTGGAGTGACAATTTTAAAATATATACTTCCGATATACAAATTAAACTTAAGTACAACATATCTGGTATGTAACCAATGCACTGCCTATATGGGCTGAAATCTTTTTTACCTTATATGTGCCCTATGAGTTATAAAAGACCCCTGGGGAACATTTAAACATATTTTTTTTCTTACCGAATCTATCAGAACCCCAGTTATATAGGGAAACAATTCCCTGTGGAGACAGATGTCTGGGGCACTGCTGTACTGGGTCAGCACCTTTGATTAACTCTTTCAGACCCACAGATCATGTAACCAGTAGGTCTATAGAGGCATCAACACTACAGCTATTCACTACATAGCTCAACCTCGGCGCTATGAAGTAAATAAAAGAGAAGGCAGAAGTTGTAATAATTTACTTCTACCTTCTACCAAGGTTCTCTTTCTGTCTCTGACATGTCCTCCTCCTGCATTCTATGCAGGAGTAGGAGAAATGGCATCAAGGCTGAAAGATGTTGCTGCAGACTTGGACTCCAGATGACATCTCAGCACTGGGCACTGAAATAATGATACAAAAATAAACTGTTACCACTTTTATTCAAACTTTTATTTTGAAAGCAATTTTTAATGGCAGCATTGTTTCCACATCAGTCTAAAGATTTTAATGTTTTACTCGCACTATAAGTTATATTTGAAGCAGTTTATGGTAAGTTTTACTATATTTGTGTTGCAATAATTTTTAGAAAAGTAATCTTATTATGATGCAAGTAACTTAATGTTATATGTGCATTTATTTTCTTGAGGCTCTCATGTTTCCAGAAGCTAATTTTCATTATTATTAGTCACAGCTGTGGCCTCAATGACTTCAGGAAGAAGTCCAATTCTTATGAGCTGGAAAGAAAGGAACACTGGTATTTAGAGAAGTAAGATGATGATAACAATTCTTTAAAAAATTGTATAATCTCTTTTATCAAATGCTTTGGAAATTGCTTTACTTATATGAGTCTTTTTTGGGCATATTTCATTTTACTATATATTAATTTGTCATTTATGAGGTCCATTGAAATAGCTTATTATATTACATTGTGGATACTTATTGTATAAAATCATGATAGGGGAGTCAGCTCATCCCATACATCACAATTTGATTGAATCAATGATCATGTGAAAGGCAAATATCAAACTATCTCTCATATACAAGCGCTAAACTCATCATTCTCAAAATTGGTATAATTAGCTTATTGTTTCCTTGTTTGCAGATGCCACATCATATCACAGTAAATAACATTTATATACACCAGAGCAATTTATTAATATACGTCACCATTGATCCTACAACAGCTAAATTGAATTCATACAAGGATGTTTTTGTAGGAAACTGATAGTTGTACAGTGTTGTACCGTGCAATGCTTAACATGAAGGATAAAAGCATTAGTACTGTGCACTGCCCAGACATGAAAGCTAAGCAATGGTGCAGTTCCCAAATATGCAGGGCAGGAATGATAGCACAATGCTGTGCTTATATATACAGGGTGAGAATGGTAATATTGTGCTCTGCAAAATATGTAGGTTTATTGTGGTAATTCAGTGCCGTGCCCAATATTAAGGATAAAATGAGTAGTACTGTTTGTGCCTGTTTGCCAACTAATATACACTCACCGGCCACTTTATTAGGTACACCTGTCCAACTGCTCGTTAACACTTAATTTCTAATCAGCCAATCACATGGCGGCAACTCAGTGCATTTAGTCATGTACACATGGTCAATACAATCTCCTGCAGTTCAAACCGAGCATCAGTATGGGGAAGAAAGGTGATTTGAGTGCCTTTGAACATGGCATGGTTGTTGGTGCCAGAAGTGCTGGTCTGAGTATTTCAGAAACTGCTGATCTACTGGGATTTTCACACACAACCATCTCTAGGGTTTACAGAGAATGGTCCGAAAAAGAAAAAACATCCAGTGAGCGGCAGTTCTGTGGGCGGAAATGCCTTGTTGATGCCAGAGGTCAGAGGAGAATGGGTAGACCGGTTCGAGCTGATAGAAAGGCAACAGTGACTCAAATCGCCACCTGTTACAACCAAGGTAGACAGAAGAGCATCTCTGAATGCACAGTATGTCGAACTTTGAAGCAGATGGGCTACAGCAGCAGAAGACCACACCGGGTGCCACTCCTTTCAGCTAAGAACAGGAAACTGAGGCTACAATTTGCACAAGCTCATCGAAATTGGACAGTAGAAGATTGGAAAAACGTTTCCTGGTCTGATGAGTCAAGATTTCTGCTGCGACATTCGGATGGTAGGGTCAGAATTTGGCGTCAACAACATGAAAGCATGGATCCATCCTTCCTTGTATCAACGGTTCAGGCTGGTGGTGGTGGTGTCATGGTGTGGGGAATATTTTCTTGGCACTCTTTGGGCCCCTTGGTACCAATTGAGCATTGTTGCAACGCCAAAGCCTACCTGAGTATTGCTGCTGACCATGTCCATCCCTTTATGACCACAATGTACCCAACATCTGATGGCTACTTTCAGCAGGATAATGCACCATGTCATAAAGCTGGAATCATCTCAGACTGGTTTCTTGAACATGACAATGAGTTCACTGTACACAAATGGCCTCCACAGTCACCAGATCTCAATCCAATAGAGCATCTTTGGGATGTGGTGGAATGGGAGATTCGCATCATGGATGTGCAGCCGACAAATCTGCGGCAACTGTGTGATGCCATCATGTCAATATGGACCAAAATCTCTGAGGAATGCTTCCAGCACCTTGCTGAATCTATGCCACGAAGAATTGAGGCAGTTCTGAAGGCAAAAGGGGGTCCAACCCATTACTAGCATGGTGTACCTAATAAAGTGGCCGGTGAGTGTATGTGCCAATTTCACATGTGTATGAAAAAGTATAGAAGCAGTTGCAGAAAAATTTACAACTTTTATGTGAACTTTTAAAAAATTGTCACTTAAAAAAATTAGCAGATTTGAGTTAAAGGTGTATGAAAAGGAGTCACGGCCTGAGTGGTTATCCCCAGTGTTGAACCCCATAATGTAAAATAGTGTCTGAATAGTCATCTCTTTGAGGACTGATTGATTGAAATTGATGAAAAGGTTGTACAGACCCCAAAATTGTATCAATGAAAAATGTCATCTTCATACACTGATGTATGAAAATTACTGGTGTCATAATATGGACAAATGAAGAAATTGTGCTCAGGAAAAGATTTTTTTAACTACGGTATTAAAATATAATAATAAATGTTTTTTTGGCAATTTTATTTTTTTCCAACTTCCCAGTACACAGCATGAGATGTTAAATATTGAGTAAGTACAATTTGTTACGCAGAAAACAGTCACAGTATTGACTATATATTGTTACTTTGTATTCATACATATAGTAGTTGACAAAGGCTAGAGGATGAGCCGAAAAACACCCTGCTATATCATTGTTGCTGTACCATTATGATTGAAGAGTAAAGCAAGCTGATGTGACTTTGTGTGCCAGGATTTTCTTTCTTATGTAGAATTGTTCATCTTGTGCTGAGCCCCTGAACACTACAGGGTATCGAGCCAAATTTTGTGCTACCATTTTTATTTGTGACTAGGGGGGTCCTTTCAATCATGGCTGAAGTTTTCTGATGAGATTTTTCTTTAAATCTGTAGTTAATTTTTGTGAATCCTCAACAGATTGAAGTAACTTCTCTGTTATATATATCACAGTACATCTTAAAATCACACAAGTTATAGAAATATTTTGTCATGGTGATAAATTTTAAGACCAAATAAATTCTTTATCAATAACAAATCAACAACAGCAAAAAACACCTGCAAAACTTAGCACTCAATGTACTATTGAAATACTCTCCCTAGCCCTTTTCTAATGATATGAATTTCAATACCCTAGCTTTATTGTAACATACCTAAATGCTGCGACACTTAGTGGTCCGGTCGACAAAACTGTCTCCTTGGCTGTCCAGGGTATTCAAGAGGGAACTGTCCAGGCACTCCCCTCTCTTCTTGGTCCGCGGCACTGCCACACCCACTGTCGTCAATTTTCATGGCGGTCCTGTGGTGTGCCGTGGCCTCCCTGTGTACTGTGATACCTCATTGGCAAGAGGAAGTCGCGTCACAGTATGTTAAGAAGCTTAATGAGGTAGCCTGCATTTTCAGGAAGGCCACCACCTACTACGCGACTATCGATAGGAATCTGCACTTGTGTATTGGGTGCAGTCATTAGGAAAGGGCTAGGGAGAGAATTTTATTAGTGTCAGGGGTGCCCCGGCGACCCATGTTCTGGGTCGTAGCCGCAACCGTGTGTCTCCCTGTGCCCCTGGAGCTCTACAGATTCACTTGCCACTTGTGCGCACCGGCTCTCTAAGATTTAAAGGACGAGCACACCAATGATTGTTGCAGGCCGACTGCCTTCCAAGATAAATTCCCGGCCTCTTCCTGTGCCCCCTGCCAGTTCTTTGTGCCCTGTGCATTGTCTACTTGGACAATATCCTGGTGTTCCCTTCTGACCTGGAGTCTCACCAGGTCCACAAACAAGCTCTTGGGTGCCTAAGGGCCAATCGCCTATTTGCCAAACTTGAGAAGTGCCAGTTCCACCAGAAGAGTCTTCTGTTCCTCGAATATATCATCTCCAACAGGAATCTACAGATGGATCCTACCAAGTTGTCTGCAGTACTAAAGTGACCTTTCCCAGTAGGACTTCGTGCTATACAGAGATTCCTGGGCTCCGCAAATTATTACCGGCAATTTGTACCACATTTCCCCTCTCTTATCTCTCCCATTGTAGCATTGACAAAAAAAGAAGATAATCCTAACCTCTGGCCACCGGCGGCTGAAGAAGCGTTCTCCAAGCTAAAGTCCGCCTTTGCCTCTGCTCCTGTTCTCACACGGCCTGATACAGAGAAGCCATTCAAGCTGGAGGTAAATGCCTTTTTATTGGGAGCTGGAGTGGTGCTCACCCAGAAGGGGCCCAAAGGTGAACTATCACTTGCGGTTTCTTCTCTAAGACCTTCTCTGCTGCGGAGAGGAATTACTCCATAGGAGAGAACTACTGGCCATAAAACTGTCCATAAAAATATCTTCTGGAAGGAGCTCACCATCCACTTTGCATATATACGGATCACAAAAGCCTCCTATATCTCTAGACTGCTCAGCACCTCACCCCACGACCATCTCTCTAGTCACTCTTCTTTTCTCGCTTCAATTTCTTGATTCACTTTCATCCTGCAGAAGGATGATGCCCTCTCTTGTGCCTCTGATGGTATTGGGGAAGGACTGGCTCCACGGCATGTCATTCCTCATGAAAGACTGGAGGTTGCCAGTGGACCTTCGGCAGCTTCCTCCTGGCAAGACCTATGTCCAACCTGCTGTTAGGAAGAGGATATTAACTTGGGGATATTGCTCTCATGTGACTGGGCAGCCTGGGGTGCAACACTCTGTCGCCCACATTTCCCGTTTCTACTGGTGGCCAGATCTGATCAAGGATGTACGGAATATTGTGGGCTCCTGCACTTCCTGTGCTAGAAATAAGCCATCTTGTCTCAAACCTTCTCCTGCCATTACCAATACCCAGCTGCCTGTAGACTTACGTGGACTTTATCATGGATCTTCCTCCTTCCTCTGGTAATACTGTCATCTGGGTGGTAACTGACTGGTTCTCCAGTTCTCCATCTTAGACAGGGGGTTCAGTTTGTTTCCAAGTTCTGGCGATCCTTGTGCAGTCAACTTCAATTGATGCTGGATTTTTCCTCTGCTTACCATCTGAAGTCCAATGGACAAGTAGAGGGAGTTAACCAGACTCTGGGCTGTTATCTCCGTTATTTTGTCTCTGCCCGTCAGGATGACTGGTCCACTCTGTTGCCATGGGCAGAGGTTTCCTACAACTCCTTGGACTCAGAATCTGCTGCTTCACCCATGCCGTCCTCCCAGTCTTTCTGTGACTTTGGACATTCCTGCCATGGAGGAGTTGTTCCAGGATCTGAAGTCTCTCCTTGCTACAGGTGTCTGCTTAAAACAACACCTAGGCAGACAAAAATTGCAATCCTCCTCCGATCTTCTCTCTGGGTGATAAAGTTTGGCTTTCCTCCAGGTATGTCAGGCTGAAGTTTCCCAGCTTCAGGCTTGGTCCACGTTTCCTGCGTCCATCAATCCTGTGGCAGATATACTTCATCTTCCTCCCACCATGCGCATCTATGTCTCTCTCCTGAAGCCGGTCATTCTGAACCGCTTCTATCAGCAAGCTCCTCATCTTGCTCCTAAGGCTGATTCCACCAACATCTTTGAGTTCAAAGAGGTCCTGGACATAAAAATTGTGAGAGGAAAGTGGTTCTTCTTTGTTGCGAAGAGGGGGAGGCCATAGGGGGAGTACTGTCGCGGGTGCCCCTGCGATCCATTTTCAGGGTTGCAGGCACACCTGTGTGCCTCCCTGAGCCACTGAGCTCTGCAGATTCACTTACCTCGCCGCGCTGCAGTGGCGGTCTTCTCGTGGTGGTACAGTGGGTTCACTACCTCTGAATCCTGATAATTAGTATCTTCAGATAGTCCTTTCTTACCTGACAGGTGTCCTTTAAGCCTAAAATATTCAACACTCTTATTCAGAAATAAAAAAATGTAACACTCAGAAAATGGAACTCAATAGCGGCATAGTTTTTAGATTAGTTTTAGCGAAGCTGTTAAAACCATTTCCAACATTTCAGCCGTTGATTGGTAAAGCTATACATATCCTGTACAACATCAATTCATGAAGAAGGAAAAATGAGGCCTTCCCATTATAAATCTGATTGTGCTGACATTTGGTTTTCATCCTACTAGAAAATTACAACAGTGATGGATTTAACAGGTGTAAAATTCCAACAAGAAAAATATAATTAGTGGAAAATGTCACTAAATGTTTGAAAAAGTTTAGTCTGTGTGATATTGAAACCTACATTATGAGCAAGTCATAATAGTACAGAAAAAAGATTAGCTTACCATACCAGATCCAACCCAAGCTAAGCATATCTCTCCAACCCAATGTTTCTCTCCATAATATAATAATTCTGAAAGCTGTCTTTAGAGTTATTTCAAGATTTTTTCTTACATTGGGGCACATTTACTTACCCGGTCTCTCGGAATTCCCAAAAGTGCATTGTTTGAAGACAATGCACTGTGCCGCGATTCAATAAAATCGTGCGCCCGATTTCCTGAATGTGTCGCTTCCCCGATCAGGTCCACCAGAGTTCACCATGTTCCTCCGGTGTAAGTAAGTGCATGTCTTGCAACACAATTTTCAAGTTAAATCCTGCGCTTAGTCCGAATCGATCGGATCATCTACGCCCCCCCCCCATTTCTGTCGGATGAAAGCCAGCGCCAAAATGCGATCGCTGAACCAAAATCCCCTTCTAAATACCTGTCCCAGCGGCACGATCCCGGAAAACATCGGAAAACCATATAGAAATATGATCTGCTGACCCTATGTAAATAAGCCCCATTGTGTCCAAAATTGCTTCCCATGCTAGAAGGTAAAAGTTAGGACTAAAACAAACAATAGTGCTCTCAGAACATGTAGTGGTCAGATTTTATGGACCAAACACTGTGCTGATTCCAGACATCATAGTTATATATGATGCAAAGAATCCCTTCTCCTTTGCTGAACAACAGTGTCACATTGAAAACGCTGATATGCTACAGTATCACCACTGTAGTTCTGCAGGGAAGCACAGACTTCTTACATCATATATAATTCTCATACTTGGAGTACCTTCCCTGGCATTGTGTTTAGCCTGTAAAATTCGGCCTTCACATGGTCCATGATTCATCATCTTTTCTTTTAGCCCAAACTCTGTGTAAAGTAAAATTACCACGTCACCAAATGTATTACTAGTCAAGCATTTCCAGAACCAACTAAGACACCAATCAATTTATTGGTTGCATATCTGACAGTGGGGAATCCAGACTGATTTTTGCTGACACTTGGGCAACAACGTATGCAAGGGTGTACGCATATATTATTTGCTTCTCCATCAGTGATGTTGTTATTATTTCATGTTCTCTGTTTATTATCTTTTCATATAAAATAGGGGATTTGTTTGGAGTAAGGGCTGTTTAGCCACTGTCAACAAAAGTTAGACAAGGGCAATGGGTTTCCACATCATTCCAGTGGTGATTTGGTCACATTTGCTGAATAACCATACAGACATGAGAATGCCATGGCAGACAATGGCCTCCATGTCTTTCCCCGACAGACAGAAAGAAAATCAAATAAAATGTGATCAAAATGGTAGCAAATAAAAAATCTAATCATCCCACAATAAAACAAATCCCAAACTTGCTTTTGATGGAAAAGGAAAAAGTTAGAGCTCCCTGAATATGGTGACACTTCAACAAATGAAAGAAGACATATTTAGCATCACAGTAATCATACTGACCAAATAATTCTTCCCCATTTTTGAATTACCATTTACCCCAAACAAGAATTAACAAAAGTTAATTGTGGTACTTTTACACAACTGTAAAAAAAATACCTACTTTGACAAAAAAATAGATGTCTCTTGGAGGCAGGTCCCAGGCCGAAACATGCTAGGTTGTTATTGGATTAGTGTTAGCAAATATATAATGATTACATTTTTATATGTTAGCGGAAAAAATTACATTAATTCAGTGATAGTTTTCAGAAAGTTTTAATTCAAATCACCTTATTTTTTACTTTGCATCATATAGTTCATATCATTTGCATGCATTTTATGTATGATAGAATTCCAGTTAAATAATTTTGATTTGTTAAAATTCTCCTTAGCCACTCTGTATCTGTGCATGAAAATGAACCTCTATTTTTTAGCTAACTAATCTAATATATAAAGCTGAGTTTATGTGAGTGTATGTGTGTGTATGTTCGCTAAAGGAATCTGTACCGTCGCGTTGACAGTCACCAAATTTTGCACAGCCGCTCCCTTTGACTCAGGAAACGTCATAGACTCAGTTTTGAGCTGAAATTTTCACCCTGCGCTTTCCAAAATCCACTTATATACAGGAGCCATTGTCTGCTGAACTTTGATAGGTTACTATCGGCAATGAGTATAATACAGCTTAGGTGTGAGGTAAGATGTGAAGTAAGATGTGAGGTAATATGATAACCACTATAAAGTAGAGTCATCGTCTGCTGTAGCAATAAGCAACCAATCACAGCTCAGCTTCTATTTTGCCACAGTTCATTAATATGAGCTCTCAGCTTTGATAGGTTACTATAGGCAATGAGTATAATACGGCTTAGACTTCGTTCACACATTGTGATTTGTTTGCATTAACGCATGTGTTTTCAAAGCATCACAACAAGAAGAGGAGATTTGCTTATTCACATTGTTGTAAACATTGCATTTACAATAAGCAAGCGTTAACACGGTTAACACTTATATTAACAACCTGTTTACATATGTATGTGTTGATGTTGTGTTAATGCACACGTTTTGTAAACACAATGTTGACAGCAATGTAATTAGGCAAATCTCTTAGCTGTCGTGATGTGTTTGAAAACACAAGTGTTAACGCAAACATAACACAATGGGGCAGATTTACTTACCCGGTCCGTTCGCGATCCAGCGGCGCGTTCTCTGCGGTGGATTCGGGTCCAGCCGGGATTCATCAAGGTAGTTCCTCCGCCGTCCACCAGGTGGCGCTGCTGTGCTGTAAAGCATCCGAATGCCCTGAAATTCACCGAGCCGGACCAAGTGAAGGTAAGCGCGTCCCAAGCGACACTTTTATTGTTTTAAATGCGGCGGTTTTTCCGAATCCGTCGGGTTTTCGCTCGGCCACGCCCCCCGATTTCCGTTGCATGCATGCCGGCGCCGATGCGCCACAATCCAATCGCATGCGCCAAAATCCCGGGGCCATACAGGGGAAATCAGCACAAATCGTAAATATTCGGGTAACACGTCGGGAAAACGCTAATCCGCCCTTAGTAAATGACCCCCAATGTGTGAACGCAGTCTTAGGTGTAAGGAATGATGTGAAGTAATATGGGAGGTAATATGATAACCACCATATACAGGAGCCATTGTCTGCTGTGGCAATAAGCAAGCAATCACAGCTCAGCTTCTATTTTGCCACAGGTCATTAATATGAGCTCTGAGTTTTGATTGGTTGCAATGAGTATATTGCATAAATGCTTATGTTTGAGGTAAGATGAATAGGGATAGAGACAAAAACAGATAGACGGACAGGGAGATTGAGTGACAGAGAGAGATAGGTGCATAGATAGATATACAATATTTTTTTTGTTAACCAATTCTATTTTGTTATAGCTAAAAGCAGTTATTTACTATTCCGTGCAACACCGGGATCTACAGCTAGTCTAATATATAAAGCTGAGTGTATGTGTGTGTGTGTGTGTGTATGCATGTATGTCCGCTAAAGGAATCTGTACCGTTGCGTTTACAATCACCACGCCACTTTATTAGGGAAACCTGTCCAACTGCTCGTTAACACATAATTTTCTATCACCCAATACACATGGCGGCAATCAGTGCATTTAGGCATGTTAGACATGGTCAAGACAATCTCTGCAGTTTCAAACCGAGCATCAGTATGGGAAGAAAGGTGATTTGAGGTGCCTTTGAAACGTGGCATGGTTGTTGGTTTGCCAGAAGGCTTGGTCTGAGTATTTCAGAACTGCTGATTACTGGGATTTCACAGCACAACCATCTCTAGGGTTTAACAGAGAATGGTCCGAAAAGAAAAAAACATCCAGTGAGCGGAGTTCTGCGGCGCGAAATGCTCTTTTGATGCCAGAGGTCGAGGAATGGGCAGACTGGTTCGAGCTGATAGAAAGGCAACAGTGACTCAATCGCCACCCGTTACAAACCAAGGTAGGCAGAAGAGCATCTCTGAACGCACGTACTCGAACTCAGGCAGATGGGGCTCAGCACAGAAGACTACACCGGGTGGCCACTCCTTTAGTAAGGGACTGATGCATGCAAGCCCAGATGGAGGTAAATGATGGAACACAGTTGCCTGCTAGATCGACTATTGGTACTTGTACGAAGATTGAAACTTGCTTTTGATCTCGATTTCTCACGTTGACATTGGTGAGTTATTTAGTCCAGATTGTCCGCCTTTATCGTTCTTTCGAACGCGGAACAGACATGAAACCATGTTTGGGCAATCCTCACTTGTATTCAACGGTCAGTGGTGTTTATGGTGTGGTGTCATGGTGTGGGAATATTTTCTAGGCCACTCTTTGGGCCCCTTGGTAACATTGAGCATCGTTGCAACCCACAGCCTACCCTGATATTGTTGACTGACCATGTCTATCCCTTTATGACCAGAATGTACCCAACCATCTGTGGCTACTTTCAGCAGGATAATTGGGCCTGCATTAAAGCTGGAATCATCTCAGACTGTTTGTTGAACATGACAATGAGTTCACGTACTCAAATGGCCTCCACAGTCAGATCTCAATCCAATAGAGCACCTTGGGCTGTGTGGTGGACGGGAGATTCGCATACATGATGTGCGCCGACAAATCGCGGCAACTGTGTGATGCCATCATGTCAATTATGGACTAAATCTCTGAGGAATGCTTCCATCACCTTGTTGAATCTATGCAACGAAGAATGAGCATTCTGAAGGCAAAAGGGGTCCAACCTGTACTAGCATGGTAGTACCTATAAAGTGGCCGTGAGTGTATATGCCCTATGCATATTACCTCACACATAAACTACAACAGCAGGAGCACCAGACAATGGCTCCTCTATATGGTGGTTAATAAGTGTATTTTGGAAAGTGCGGGGTGAAAATTTCAGCTAAAAACCAAGTCTATGACGTTCGCTGAGTAACAGAGAGCAACTGTGTCAAAATTATTCATTTCCAGTGACTGGTGGAGCCATCTCATTCCAGGAAAAGGCTACTGAACACTCTCATCCAGAAGACCGGGCCATCTGGGACCAACTCTAGTTGAGCAGTACAACCTAATCAGTGAAATCATGGCTGAGTCTTGCTGAAGTTGGATTTCTTTGTCCAGCGTTACAATGTGGGCTGGAAAGACTGGAAAAAAACAGTATATTACTACCTCAAGAGAAACTGCCTGATAAATGTTCCTTGCAATGTATCTAGTAGCGATACCTATGCATGAAGTCTCTGTTCAGAATCAATGGAGCCCTCACAACGATACAAAACTGCCGAAAACCGCAGCAGGCACCAGACGCTACTCTTCAAGTGAACAGGTATTGACACGGGAGAGTGAGGGCATCAGAGACTGTTACAGGAATGAGAGTGTCAGAGACTGTCCGTGGAATGAGAGTGCCAGAGACAGACAGTGACTGAAAGAGACTGCCAGGGAAAGTCACTCAAACAGATGGTCAGAGACAGAGAAGGTCAGAGACTGAGAAAAAGTTTATCAAAAAGGCGGTCAGTGACAGAGACGGTCTAAGACAGTCTGTAGATACATATCAAATATTTTTTGTTAACCCATTCTATTTTGTTGTAGCTAAGAGCAGTTATTTACTATCCCGGCAACGTCGGGAGCTATAGCTGGTACTAAATATTAAGGAGTTGTACATACTGTACTATATTGTAGTGTAAGTACAAGACAAGCAGACTAGACAGTGTCCTATAACTAAACCTTTCATTGTCAACTATGTAAACTTTTATAGATGTTTATTTATGTTGCAACCCATGACAAGTGAATGACAGTGAAAATTATTGATTGATATATTTATAGGTATCTAGAAACCAAGAACAATAAGCCACAAGCCAAGGGCACTTCACAAATAGAAGTTCAGATCAAGCCACATATTGACCAGGGATTTGTCCTTTTTACACAGAAAGACAACCTTCACAGTACTACTGTTGTGACAAGCCAAAAAGCAGCCATCTGAAACCACTGATATAGAACTACCTTAAGAAATGGTAGAGAATATAGAAACAGTAATGTATTTTTTTTCTTCTTTTTCATGAGCAGTCATGAAATTGCACATTTTTATATGATTTTTCAAATTTGCACCACAACTCGTGATGCGCAGCTTTTGGATGGATTCGCTCTACTAAGCTAATGAATCAAGCCGTTTACACTAAAGTTAAAAGTCGGAAAGAAGTGCGCAAAAACTCGCCTGGTCTCAGTTGACAAAATTTAGCGCATCTTCCACACCTGGCAGCGAAGTTAGACAAACAGGGAAATTCAACTAAGACAATTTAGACTAAGAAAAAAGACAAAAAAGGCTGACAAGAAAACTAGAAAGAGAAAATATAAATCTCCCCCATATGTTCACCACAATGGGGGACATGTATCACTCCTATTGCTTCCTTTTTATTTTTTTTTTGCAACTTTGTGTTTGCAACTTTTTCTATGCAGAATCAAGCAGCGTACCAAAGTTAGCCGCCTGAAGGATTAAATGCAGTGTAACGTAATTATCTTTATAGCCCAGATGTTTGTTCAACTTGTGCAACTTTTGGGCTTAGAATTATTTCATTCTTGCACCTAACAAGTCACAAAACAGAGTCTGCTAGACCCAGACTTAGTTTTGATAAACTACTATTTGGGGCTAAAAAGTCACATACCACAAAAAGTTTCAAAAGTGAGACTCATCACATGTATCACAAAGGAGAAAAACTTAAGATACATTGCAATTATTAAGTAGGCCAACTTCAGGAAACCTGAAAAAATGGCAGCTGAAAATCTATGATGCATGTGCCCCATTGATGAGTTTCTTGAACTACTTTTTGAGACTTTTTTGTCTCAACTGAAACACATAACCACTCAGTCGAGGATATTGAACTCTATGGGACGTGGATACAGCTGTATAGGATTGCCCCCTGGCCTCCACTGGGGCATAATTTGGTCAGGAGGGAGGTCCCAAGTGATGTTCAGAAGTTTACTCCTCCTTCTGCATTCAGTGGAATCCCATTTAATAAGCATACAATTTAAAATGATGCATTGGTTTGTAACATAACAGATAAACACATGGAAATAATAAATGATAAATCTTTATATAGCGCCGTCATATTCTGCAGAACTGTACAGATAAAGGGGTACATATACAAATAAAATAAGAAATTACAGAGTAATAACATTATCAGATGAAACAAGAGGCATGAGGTCCCTGCTCGTGAGAGCTTACAATCTATGCGGATAAAGGGTTGACTCAGAAGTTGACATGTACTATGGTCCAGCCATTCTTTAGGGCAGTGGTGGCGAACCTATGGCACCACCTGTGGGCACCCAGGCCATCTCCCCAACATAGAGTTTGCCATAAAGGACTCCAGGCCACCTCCTGTGGTCAATACAGCCCAGGAAGTGCCTTGCTCAGTGCTAGAAGCGAGAAGTTGTAGATAGAGATGCATTGTCATTGGAGCTCCTGCTCTGGGTCCCCTGATTCTTTCTCTTCAGGGGACCCTGAAGGGAAGCTACAATCCAATTTTCTCCATCATCTTTCTGTTGTATTGGTAAATTTAGGACGCCAATAAAATTACAACCTGTGATACAGGAAGGATCAATAAATTACAGTTGAAATTGTCATGCTGGCACTTTGCGACATATAAGTAAATTTTGGTTGTAGCTTAGGCACTCTGTCTCCAAAAGGTTCGCCATCACTGCTTTAGGGGATAAAGTATTTAAATAAATAGAAAAATAATTCAATAAATTAACTGGTCTTCAGAGCTTATCGATATTAACCACTGGAGCATTGGAGACAAGAAAGTGAAAGGCCTGCCTGAAAGATGTTTTTTTTAGGCACGTTGAAAGTTTGCTAGTTAGGTATTAGCCTGATCGAGGAAGTACATTCCAGAGAATAGGTGCAGCTCAGGAGAAGTCTTGGAGACGTTAGTGGGAAGTTTGAACTAAGGAAGAAAGTAATCTTAGATCACTGGGGGATCGAAGAGCATGGACTGGGCTAGGGCAGAGAGGTTGGGAGGTACAGCACTGTGCAAAGCTTTGTGAATGAGGGTAACTAATTTGATGGGAAGCCAGTGTATTGACTGACACAGTGATGTAGTGTTGGTATTAATAGACTATTCTGGCTGCATAAGTGATTGGGAGCCCAATTTGTAGGGTTCTATACAGATTCTATAAATGTTTTTGAGATGCAAGTGACAGGAAATGCTCCTATATAGCTAAATATAGAACATGTATATAGTACACGCATATATACACATGTTCAAGCAAACTTCACACATATAAGTCACTATTGAATTGAAGAGAAAATGAGTGTTTATGTGTATTACAGCGACCAGCGTGTGAATTGGGTCAAACTGGAAGCTGTTTTCCATGTGTTGGTCTCTGGGAAGACCTGGTACAGGACTCTAATTGCTGGAGTGGAGACAGAAGTGTGATCACTGTTCCAAACCAAAGCTTCCACATTACAATGGATCTCACAATGCACCAGGTGCGCAATCCCTTAAAGAAGGGTGTGGAGCAGTCAGAAGGGGTTCTCTACCTGGAGACACAGAAGCTGGACTCTGTGAGAGCCACACGTGAGTGACACAGGGTTGCTGAATGTATTTTTCAGCTGGCAGGAAGTAGCCCTCCAGTGGCTAGTGAGGGCCGCCAAGTGTATAGTTAGAGCGGTACAGGCAAGGATTTTGTTTGTTTTGTTTGATACTGGTGTTTTGTGGAATAAATGCATAGTTTTCAACCTGAATCCTGCTGTCCATGAGAGCTTTGTCATTGCCCCCCTACAGTACTTACTTTTTATGAAGAGTAAGTGCATTGGAGGTAGAATCCACATCTAAGGCAGGGCTAAAAGAGTCATGTATATAGCCTAAAGCTATAGCACAGCTGTGTTGTGTGAGCTCTAAGGGTTAATAGCTTATCTATTCTGGCCGTGGTCCGGAACCTATGGCACGGATGCCCCCGCGATCCATGTTGTGGATCGCGAGTGCACCCGTGCTCCGCTGTCGGTTTGCAATGTCCCCACTCCCCCGGTCTGCTACTTACCTCTCCAGGCTCGTGCGTGCTGTCTGTTTAAGATTTAAAGGGCCAGCGTCCTCCTTATTGGCGCTGTGATCCCGGCTCGGCTATATAGCCTTGCGACTCCCAGCATCCCCTGACAGATCTTCAGGTCATCCTACTGAAGAGAAAGCCTCCTAAGCGTTTCCAGGCGCCTCCTAGTTTCCTGAGCGTTTCCAGATGCCTCTGAGTTTCCTGAGCGTTTCCAGACGCCCCCGTGTTCCTCTGGTGTTCCCGTGTTCCTCTGGTGTTCTCGTGTTCCTCTGGTGTTCCCGTGTTCCTCTGGTGTTCCCGTGTTCCTCTGGTGTTCCCGTAATCCTGTGGCGGTACCCTACTCCTGTGGTGTTCCCGTACACCTGTGGGGGTCCCGTACACCTGTGGCGATCCCGTACACCTGTGGCGGTCCTGTTATCCTGTGGCGGTCCGGTATCTGAGTGGTCTTCCGAGGTCCTGCCAGCTGTCCTTCCGAGGTCCCTCCAGCCGTCCTTTCCGTGGTCCTGCCAGCCGTCCATCCGTGGTCCTGCCAGCCGTCCATCCGTGGTCCTGCCAGCCGTCCATCCGTGGTCCTGCCTTCCCGAGGTCCTGCCTTCCCAAGGTCCTGCCTTCCCAAGGTCCTGCCTTCCCGGTGTCCCTACCTTGGCTGCCAACGCGGGCCTAGTCGCACCCGTGGAGAGACCTACTGGCTCCCCGCCGCAGCAAGACCATCCCGCTTTGCGGCGGGCTCTGGCGAAGACCAGGAGTCCACTTAGACTCCGCTCCCTGGTTGCCGCTAGCATCTTTATCCCCCAACCAACTGTAGCTACCTGAGTTTGGACAGATGATCAGATGATTGTTTGTTCCAGAAAAAAAAGCTAAATAGAAATATTTTCAAATTTTTTAAATAATAAAAGTCCCCTAAATGCTATACATGTTACAAAAATACCATATAACATAAAAAAGGGAAAATCAGCATGCAAGCCACGCATATTTATAAAAAAAACAGGACCCAAGGCTTCCATAGCAAGTGTACATTGCTCCCAGATGAGAGTGACGATCGGAACAAAGATGGCGATGTCCATGTGCCGGCGGTGGCATCAGAAGACTTAATGCCCGCAATATGCAGAAAACCCCACTGTATGAAACCCTCTTCATACAGCCGTTGCAACTCTGTGCCATACATGTATGGCGCAGAGCATGAAGGGGTTACAAGTAACATGATATCTATGTGCAACGGTGTATAAAAAAAAATATCATTTGGAGAATAGATTTTATCTTCTCAAGATAAAGTTATTAAATTGTAATCAATGGGTTATTGACACCCCCAAAATAGTTACTGTATTCTTTGACGCGTTTAGCATCACTCTTTGTTTTTTTCTGACCAGCTATGTTAAGGGATCAATATATGCCATGTAGAAACTGAAATCTGTTACAGCAGAATTTGCCCTCCAAAAGCCAAAGGGCACTCTGGGTAACAAACTACAATGTGCATTTTTGCATTTAACCACTTCTAAAAATAAAATTTTGGCAGCCAATGTTTTTTTGGAGAATAATTTTCTACACAAAATTGCTACTTTTCCAAAATTTT